>KZ308251.1:1428209-1538842 GCA_000376725.2 Ladona fulva | reverse complement strand
ATGCTCTTACGCAAATTAGAAAAATACCTTAACTTTCAATTCAAAATTCGAAACGTAAGATAAGATTTTTCCCTACTAAATTCTAGTTAAGCTTGAAACTTAGAATATGGCTCTGAATTGAAGAAGGCACCATAACTAGTTTGACTTCTACCTTCTGAAAGCCGAACAAAGAGAGATGGTTTCTACTTCCCTTTACCTCTTTGTCGGCTTTACTGACCTCAGCGTCGCCGCTTGCGGTTTCTTACATGTCCGCTCAACTTTTTGCACCCGTCCGTACGCATCAATGGACCGCAGACATCCGTGGACCGACTCCGATACTCAAGACACTTTCGGCGCTTTATAACCAACTTTACCGTAACCCATCGACGCGATTTCCCGTAAGGTGTCCGATCGTGTACATTTCATCTTGTGTGTGATTTCCGTCCGGGTTTTTTGTATATTTTATGTGACTGAAAACCTTCGAGAATAAAGCGGAAACCTCGCAATAAAAGCAAAAAAGAGTCACAAAGGAGAATCTTTGCATATGTTTTGAATATTATGAGAAGCTTATACGATTTCCGCATTTAGTTTAAAATATTACGTTTACGAAATCGTGGAATTTCACGCCACCTATTCGCTAAATAAACATAACGAAGTCATGTAGCAACAAATAATTGCTGTTAGAAGTAATCTTAGACTAAAGTTTTTGAATAAATGTTCCGCTGAATAAGTTAGATAAATTAAGTCTGGCAATAATTTTGAATAAAGCCTGAAAGAAATTGTGCACTAAATGCAGCAAAAAATCAAAACCAGGAAGAAAGAACCCTCAATTTTTTAATATTTTAAGGGTCATTAAAGTCAAAGGGGCCAAGATCTTAAATAATTGTCTATTTAGCACCTCTGAAGTGCTCTTTTCTACATAAATTATTAAATGTTGCGATACCCTGTTAGAGACTGCAACATTTTTACCATCCAAAGGGAAGCTATTTCTTCGAGTCTGGCGTGGTGCTAGGGGAATTCGATAATTCAGCTTCTCTCATAGCGTGTCGATACGTATTTCACTGGTTTTCCATCGTCAGGAAACGAAGAGAACAGATTTCTTGAGCCAATAGAAGAGAACAGATTTGTGATGCTTTTAGGATTATTTTCACTAAATGTTTAAGCACAGCCGCGTTCATATTCTTTCTGTATTCTATTCTTACAGTTCGAGTCAGTCCGAAACTTCTTCATTAGCTTTTAAGAATTGGGTTTTTGGCTCCTCCATAGGCAATTCAAAGCTCTTCGAACTAACAGTACATAATTCCAGAATAACAAATTCTGCTATCTTAAAACTTCCACGATATTGTATGAACCTAACGAACCATTCAATGTGGGAGATCTTATAAGGTTTTCTTCAGCAACCTCTTGATTGAATCCTCGTTTTTGCGTATCAGAATGACACCCAGCTCAGGGAGGGATCCAGGCACTTGCCGAGGAAGGGGCGCCGTTTAAGACAAATTCCTTATTTCATTCCTTAATCCATATTTCATTCCTTAATTCATTTAAAATGCGATTTGTTTGTGGTAAATACAGCAGACGAGTAGTGATCGTAAAAACGCTTCAGAATCAAATTTTAATTCAAGCTCTTCGTTAGGCAAATTACTAGTACTCTCTCCCCCTTACGCACGCCGAAAGGAGGCTTGAAGGGTATTTATGGAGATGTGGAGTACTACAGAGTCATTAAAAAGGGGTGGTTAACCCTTCAGTCCCCACCCCTTTTCCATTGGAAGCGCCAATGATCAGCTGCTTTGACAGAAAATTTCCAGCAAATTAACTCCAATTGCATCTCCTGAAAAAAGGGAAAGGTTCAAACTTACGGATGACTTTCTCATTTAAGGTCAACAATTCGCGTGCCACCCTTTTCACCGGACATGGCCAATCAAACAACTTAAGAGCTCCTTTCCACGCTTTCACTAATAAACAAGGGAATATCTCGTGGGAAATTTTTATCTTTTGGGTATCAGGATGTGCTCAGTGAAAGCAATCGGATTCATCAGTTGTTCAAATACAAATCGACTCTCCGATTCCACGGAAAAACATGATAATACAGATAAAAAATGAAAAGGAAACGTGTTCCGGGAAAGCGAACAATAACTTCCGTCGTTTGACTTTCCATGGCCATTTTCCGAAAAATTGACACAAAATAATAAATCGAAATCCTAAATTTGATTGCTTGCTATCTTGCATTTCTTTCGTACATTGTTCAAGTTGTTTCGGAATTCACGAGGTTTCAGTCGATTGAAGTATGTATATTTGTTGCATTTTTGACTAGCTAGCGCGTAATTTACCCATAGATATAAGTAAAGCTCAGGTTTTAATGTGTGAAATAAAAGAATGAAATACTTCTAGAGATTGATTTAACATATCCTTTCTGCGAACACGATATGAGTGTGCTGAAGAAAAAGCGAAAAACAAATAAATGAAAAATATACGTATAAAATCAATTTTGGAGGATTACTATTGTCATGGCAGGAAAAGGTAGAAATAATAATTAGATCTAAAATATTTAACGAAACAAGTAAAGTTCAATTTTTATTCCTACATTTTCCCATCGAATATATAATTTTGAGTATGGGAAATTTTGGAAATTAATTATTCAAGCATTGAACTAAACTCACTAATAAATGATTAGTTGTGAAACTTCTACGCAAAAGTGCCATTTGCATTTTGGTCCAGCGGTTGCTAACATTTCAAGACACTGCTTCTTCACTAGCTTATATCTATACATCTTTTCCAAAAATATCCAGAGAAAATATATTTTTTGAAGGTCCTTTGCTAAATCAAAACTGCACAGAAGTGACATAAACACGACTTGATTCCAACTAAGTGAAATTTATGTATGATGTGGAAATGATTACCGAATTCCAGCAGGATTTAGCACATTCGCTTGAGTACCCTGAACCCTAACCTCCAAAAGTGAAATCGTGTAAACGTTAAACTCTAAAATGGACCTGCCTTAAAAATCTGATCGATTTACTAAAGACTTCAAGCACTAATTCTTATGTATTGTCGGATCTTATTTCGTTCCTCGAGGCTTGATGCACTTGGTACACCCGTTGTGCTGCTTTCACATCAGCCATCCCCTACCCCTGCCGACAATAATTTCCCCTTCGGTGAACGCAGAACATTCGTAAAGATTACAAGAAAGCTCGTAATTTTCCGAGTGATGAATCCTTCATTTTACTCGGGGAAGAATGGTCTTCGTAAGAGTCATAATCCTGAAATGATTACGGAGAATGAAGAGAGTGAGCGAGTCGAAGCAACGCTAAACCTCTCGGATGAGTTTGTGGGTCGATCGCTGCAATTTGATCGGAATCTTATTTCTCACGGGATTTCTCGAGGGCGATTCGGATGCAGGCCTTTCGTTGCACTTGTTTTCTCCGTCTTCATTCATACTCTCAGTTCACAACCAGGATTGCTCTCTCTCGAAGACTTCGAGAGATTTTCATTCTAATGAGTTGTTAGTTGGTGAGTTGGTGTACTGAGGCCCAAGTTGAAGAGCTATATGATAGCGGTGGATGTTAGCCCGCGGATATTTGTTGATTTCTATAATCGTCTCAAATATTGCAATGTCTGGCAGCAAGCCCTTTCATTCCTGAAGACTATAATATTTAAAAGGAGGGAAAGAAGGAATGATTTAGGAGGTTTAGCAGGATAGTCTGTCAGTACAGTCTTCAGCCTGAAGGCTGGTTTGAACCTCATCCCTCCACCTTACGCAACGAAAAGCCTTCAAGAGGGGGCTGAGGAAACTAGGCAAAATGAGGAATGACTACGACTAGGCAAACGAGGAATACTTTGCTATTAATTTCCTCACTGAGACAGAATACTATAAGTAGAGCAAGTCCACTTAAGTGAAGCGAAATGACTACTCTACAAGTAACACTTTTTGTACAACCCAAAAAAGAGAGACCTCAATTAATGTCATTAACCGGATAGTATTAATATGAAATGAAATTAAATATTGAATGAAAGTTTGTCATTTATCGATTATGATAGATACAACAAGTATAACAAAGAACCATTTGTAAATAAAAAACATGTTGAATTTGAATGCATAAACCCTACATGAATAAAAATGAGTTTTAACCTGGAGTGTTAACTATGTTTGAGTAAAACTTTGATACTCTAAGAATATTTCCTCCCTGTTTTCTTCTTTCTCAAAGGCGACGTCTGACAAAATTAACTACTAAAGAATAATCCTATCGTTGCGATTTTGAGTGAAGCTGAGGAGAACATATGAACTAAATGCGGGAGAACCACAAATTAATATGTAGTAGGAATCCTGGCATTTCAAACTGAACCTATAAAAGTTATCAAAACTGCTTCCAACCCTTCCTTGAGGTGAATTATCAAGAAAAATACCGTAAATTGGGCAAAATTTCAGTAAAATACTCCTCCAGGCCTAGATAAAATTGATTAGAAAAAGATTGAAAATTGTAATCTACAAGAATTTTGGTTAGGCACTGGCAGCATCATCCATAGAAATGGTCGAGGAAAGGAAACGCATAAATCACAGCGTTATGAGTCTTAATAGTAAATAAACGGAAGACGGTGAAAATATTCTTACCTCGATAGTAAGATGATTGAAAAGAGCTTAAGAGAGCTACATAAGTTATTACTCCGTTCTTGAAAACTCTTGGATAATTTACTATACTATCACAGACATCACTATAATGCATGCAGAATTTTACCTCAGTTTACTCATCATAGGTCTAGGAACGTCTCTTTTGCAGTCGCCGTCGTGAAATTTCTCCGATCACAAAGGAATGAATCGCTTCCGATGAGCAAAGTACTGTTCCGCCGAGATCCCGTTCCATCATCATTTCGCTATCAATCCCCTCCTTTAAACTATTTATTCCAGTCTTTTTCTTGAGCCACGTATTCTTCCACGTTTTTATCTTCTTCCCTCCGGTATTCCATCCAATGTTTTCCTACGGCCGTCACTTTTTCCTTAATACGATCTGGAACTATCCGTCTTCCGCTCTTCCTTCCTCCACCGAAGCCGATTTCGATGCTTCTTTTTTTCGCATCGCCTGTTTGACACGCACCGTTGCCTTCCTTTCTTATTTGCCGTCGTTCATACAGAGGAAGTCTGAGCGAACGCTGGAGTTCGCGCTTCATTGCAAAGTAATCGTCATTTTCAGGGAAATTCGAAACATATTCGGAGACGAAACATAAGTCGATGGGTGTTTAAATAGGAAAGAATGATATTTTCTCAGTCTTACATTCAAGTTATCGGAGCTTGCCGCTGCTATAGGATTCATAGGTCCATTCCCAATGCTTATGGTTTCCAGATTTTAGAGCAGTAAAGGCTGACAATATTGTTACTACTATTATTATTATTACTTGAGTGAAAATAGGAGTCTCCATTACAAATAATTTAATAATTATTTGACATAAACGACAAACAAAACCTTCCATGTCCCACGAAAGGCTTGGTTCGAACCCGGAGCTTGAGTGTTAGAAAGCCATTGCTTCATCCATCCCGCCACAGATGTCGGCAAACCAAGTTATATGATTTCCCTTTGGATACAGGCAACTTGCAGTCTGATTGTTCATTAGTTAGACTAATTTACATTTACGAAAATATACAAACTGCATTCATAATATCTGAGAAAGCGCCAATATCGATAGTTCCGGTCTTTTGATGTTTACAAAGATGACAACTATTCCAATCCAAGAGAGAGTAGCACTTCACTAAGATAATTATTTGATGCCATATCTTGAAATGACATACTGGAAACAATGAACAGAGAGACTAATATTTTTGAAACCTAGACAACTAAAATTTAGTAAAAGACTTTTCATATAAAAAGGCTTTCAAACAGTAGCTAAAACATTAAAAAATAACTAAATTCATCAACAATTTCAAAAATAATTTGCGACACGTGTCACGAATCGGATTGCTATTCACGTCGCATAAAAGACAGAGAATAAACAGATAAAGTGACATTATATTGGATAGTTTGAAAAAACATTAGCAATTGATGCGTTTGGTATCGTATATAATCATTGATAATAGTCATATCTTAGAAGATAAGCCGTAAAGATATTTAATTTCTGACAGTATTAAGAAATGACCCAAGAATTGGCACATTTTATTTGAGAAAAATGTATTCAGGAAAATTTCTGGTATACTACAACCGAAAGGTGGGCTTGCATTTTAAATTCTCAAAAACAAAATCTGATATCATTCGATTGCGATACGAGACTACACTTCAAGTTAGAATATTAATTTCATTCGATTACAATAATGTAACTGCATTTGCTTTGAGAGTTCGTAAGAGATTTTCGGCGTTAAAACAATTCGATTAGAAATTAACGAATTGGGGATAAATTATTTTGATGTATTTCTGAATCCCATTCGATAACCAACTCCCGTTCCATGCAATGAGAATTTCCCTAGTCATCGCAAAGTAAGTTTTCTTCTGTATCCTTCGGATCTCAGTGGATCTACGGCGGGAGTCAAGCTCGTCTATATCTCAAGATCGTCTCTCTTCCTAGTAATGGATGAACTCCTTTACAAGAATCGCAGGGAGGGTGAGAATAAGAGCATGTTTTATAAATCACGTGAGATTCCAGAGAAGGAGTGGAGGCCCTCACTTTCACGCTCGAAGGAACCGACAAGTTCTGAGGACGAGATTAAATCGCCAACTGGCAAAAGTCCGAGCTTGAGGTGCGATGAAAATGAAGGGGGAAATGAGGCGAAAATGATAAAAAAGGGAAACTTTTCAATCAGACCCTCTCTCACAGGCCAGAGGGAAGCATTTAGGCTCGATTTATTAAATGGGTCGATGAAATCTTTATTGCCAAGGGGATGCTGAAACATTTCCTTTTTGTAGGAAGAAACATCAGCCTCCGTGGAAGGGATGATTGAGACTTGAGAGCTAACGATGGGTAGTTAAATTAAGACGTTAATCGGGAGGAACTGCTGAAGTGTAATCCTTTCCTTTGCATAAACTCTCGTTAATCACAGGCAAACCTCAGCATCAGTAGAAAAAATATTAACAACTAATCTGTAAATTTACATGATAAAATTAAAAATATTCTTTTGATTTGAAGAATAACACTTCTATAAACTGGACGAGTTTAACGATTAAGGTATAGGGCTAATTTTTTCACATTTTAAAGGGATATCGCGTTAATAAGGGCAATTAAAATATTAGAAACTCTGTTTAGATTTTCTGCCTTAAATTTCAGACTTTTCTGCTCTACTCAAACGCTGTATTTCTAATTACATCTGTCGTTACTTCTTTTAGATTACCCTTCAAAACTGTTTCTTATCCACACAAAGTAAAATGGATACATAATGATAAATTACTTGAAAATTCCCAGATCAACTAAAAATAGTCTCCAGCTATTTTATTAGCAGATTCATCAAGTTTTTTTATAAGGATTACNGGTATAACAAACATACATAAGTTTGCCAACGTAAGAATAAAATGTATTGACTTGGAGTCAAGCGGCATTTTCCTAAAAGATCAGTGTTTCCTCACTGTCAAGCTTTTTGTGGATTAATTAATTCAAATATATTGCAACACAATATTCGTCGATTTGCTACCAATTGCCGAAATAAGCAAGAAATATGTCTTACTCTAAGAGATGAAGGAATAGACAATTTTTAATTCAACACCGAACTACTAAACAATAACTTTAAACTTAGTGTAATAATCATACGAACATATTGGTGTAAATAATATTACATAAATATAAATAAATCCATATAAATAAATATAAATACACAATATTAGTTAAGACTGAGATGCTTTTCAATATATTGATAGTACAATACACAGACCAAATAACAGGAATAATAGGCTTTTTAAAAGCATCAGAAATGGAGGTATGACGAAATCCAAATTTTAGAACGGAAAGAAAAAGGAAAGAAGGAATTCAAACATGGGAGGAGCTCTTCCTTATTCCTTCTGAAAAATAGATACTGAAATTTGGAACGGCGCCGTGGATAACGGTGTCGTATCCGAGGCGAATTGCCGCCAGAGGAGAACGTCGTTGGCAAAGTGAAGAAACGGAGAGGAGGGGCTGGATTCCAAAACAATCTCCTTTCCTTTTGGGAATTCTATAAGTGTTAAGCATACACTTAAAATTTAATATGATTCCTGGATGGGTCGCGGAAGTTAAATATTCCTACGTATGTCATAACGGTTGTTTTGTTACAAAAGTAATGTATGCCACTTAAAATAGTGCTACGTAAGGTTGTCAAAACTCCTGAATCATTTTCCAAAGCCTAATAAACTATTATCAATACATCTGTTTTTATCTAATGAATAACAAAACAGCTATGAAACGATTCTTCAGTGATTTTTTGGCCTTTAACGAATGAACAGTTTTCACTGTAGCTTATCCTTGGTCGTGAAGTTAATGAAAATTTCATTAACCTTTTTCTAAAATTTTATCAAGTTCCGTATACTGAGGGCTGAAATCAGAGAAAAAAAGTTTATGTAATCATGATTGTAGAACTAGAAGCATGTAAATGAAAATAAAGGAAAGTTTTAATGTAAAACAGATTTGAATGATTTTTTCTTATAAAATAATTTCTCCGCCATTTAATTTGGAAACAGGTCTACCCAACTAAAGATTGAAATGATGGTTAAGCCACTTTAGTGGGGGCAAGGATGATCGAGGTTGGTGCCGCGAAATTTCACTTCAAACGCTTACGGGTGAATTGCATACGACGCAGCATATGGGTTGAAAGAAAGAAGGTTTCTCATACATGTGTACTGAACTGAAGAACTGATGTAGATCTCAGACTTTGTATTGGATGGACCAAGGGAGGCAAAGAAAACTTGACGACAGCCGTGGCCCCTCTGGTTCCCCTTGTCACTGGCAAATGACCACATCGGAGATAAAACGCCGCGAGAGGTTTTACACCCAAAATTATCAAAACTTATACGACTAAAGTAGTCATGTCGGACTCTAGATTTTTATTCAAAAACTACGACATTTTGAGACGGCTGACAGAAGGAGAAAGTGGTGCTATTCATTGACTTTCGGAGCAGTCGGTGACCGGAAGCCAACCTCTTGTATTGCTTAGGTCTCGCTCGGCGCTTCCTGAGTTTGGCTAGCGTCCAACGCCCACCGGAGCGTGATTCAGGATTCAGAGATTGATGATTTATCTCCGAGAAAAGGGATTGTGCGCGAAATGCCGTATCAAATGCTCGCTCCAAGCTTTAGGGTCTCCGAAGTGCGAAGCTTTTAGCACCGACAGTGCGGAAAATGCAGAGCTCGATAAATGAAGCGTTTTATTACAATCGCATCGCCAAGGAGACGCAAAGTTAATCAACTAGATGAGCGCTTTCTATTTTGTTTACGAAGGCAAGCTTCCTAAGTGAAGGATTTACAGTGTTATTGTGGCAACATTTATCTAACGGTTTGCCCAGCAGTTTAATTTTATAATCAATGAGTACTATAAATTCGTTTTTGTAAAATTATTACTGCTGGTTGTTATTCAAATAGAAAGGGAAATATCTAGTATATCTTATGTATGATCAAATGATGCATTCTCCTAAACGAACTATGAACCCTCGCTACAGCAAAAAAAGTTAAACGTGCAATGTCGGTGATCCCTTTGATTATTAACATAATCCTAGGAAAAGAACTTTGTTTTGACTGTTTCAGGCTTCACCATTTCCTTTAAAAATTAATATTTAATTATAAGTTTCTTCTTGGGAGAAATTATCCATGTAATGGCTAAATATGAATCAATGATGTGACGATGTTACTTCAATGTAAACAGAAAAACCTAATTAAGTCCAATTTAATAATAATTACCATTATCGACGAATACACACATTCAAGCAAACACAGTTAGCCGGGACTCTAATCAAGGATCTTGGCATTGGAGCATAGGCGCGCTAACCACTCCTTCTCACGGACCGAAAATGACCAAGCTCTCAATAAATACGTATTAACAACAGCTTAATTTAAGTCCAAGAAGCAAAAAAAAAACCATCAAGAACCATGAGGATAAATATGAACGGAAATATTTCAATAATTTGGAAACGGAAACCTGGGAATTTCCCTTCACTTAACCTTTTCTAAGATACAAATCGATTTTTAACGGGAGTGAAAATCCGCATGGAATAGACATTGCCTATTGCCAATTACTTTTCCAGCATTCTCGAACGTCTTTATATCACGGTCCATATATCCATACTCGCCTACTCCGATCTCAAACAGAGCGGAATGAAACAAGTTTACCAAGTTTTAAATAAGATTGGAAATCAAGAAAACCTCACAAAAAGCGAATGAAAGCTTTTTTCGCTGCTGAGTGACATACTTCCTGTAATTACTTCCAGATTTTTCTGCAGTATCGCGTTCCGGAGCAAGCGGGAGTTGCGTCTTTCAGAAAATATCTTGAATCACATTCACTCAACCGTAGAAAAAAGCAAGAAAAAGGGCAAGCAACGGCCGCTCAACACGTCAACAAATACCCTTATTAATTTATTGCGTTTTAATAGTTACATCTACATCTATATTGGCCATCTACATCTACATCGGCCATCTGCATCTATCATCTTTCGATGGGAATTCATCATCTTAAATAGGTAGCGGTTGAAGGCTGCTAATAATTGGAAACATCATTAGTTCACCCGACGGCTCTTTCTAATAGATCGCTACTATATTCGACATTATCGATTGGCAAGGGAACAAGTTCTTTCGATTAAAATAACGAGATACTTATACAGAAGTGGTATAGCATATAAGAAATACCCTAAATAGGTAACAGTTGGAGATAAATGGTAATAAAGCAAAAAGTGATGGTATAACAAACATACATAAGTTTGCCAACGTAAGAATAAAATGTATCGACTTGGAGTCAAGTGGCATTTTCCTAAAAGATCAGTGTTTCCTCACTGTCAAGCTTTTTGTGGATTAATTAATTCAAATATATTGCAACACAATATTTGTCGATTTGCTACCAAATATCGTGAATGAATATCGACGAATTGCCGAAATGTAATTGGAAATGAACGGAGAGATGTGAATAAAAAATTGCAAAATGAATTCGATTGAAACACTTGTGTAACCAGAAAAGATCTGGTGTTTTCCCGGACTTGTCCGGAACCCTCACACAGCTGGGGACCCGAGAATTATTCCTTCAACTTGTGTAACCACATCGGGGCCAGAAAAAAGATAGCTATGACTTTATTTAAAGATTTTATATAGAATATATCAATTTTATCAGAAGTATATTTGATTTCCATCGTGTTCAAAATCGGACACTAAATGAAATTCTATACGCTCAGTACTAGGAAATCGATCAAAGAATTTCATTGCTTCAAGTCAAACGTCAAAGAAAAGCTTTGAACATCTTTTCCAACGAGCATCTTAAAACTCATGGATGAGCTCAAAGGAATTGTTCAACTAAACAGAAATAATGTCACAGATAGGAAATCGCGGAAAACTTCGCGCAATACTCTAATGACAATAAAACAAAACAAGTTACGAAAGAACGGCGTCGCCTGGATTCAAATATTCCATATGCATTGTTGGTATCACTCGGGAGAAAGTTTTCCGTGAAATCTCCGCGTTTACGAGCCATCGAGATGAGATCTTAAAATCAAGAAATCCTTCTGGCGAATTCTGGCATGGTCCGTCTGTCACGGAGATGCATCTTTCCACTCCGTGATTGGTTAGTTGGCGAACTCTGCTCATTCGACTACAAATCACTGCAGATCACGGTTTTCCTCACTTGGTCGATGTTTGCTTAACACTCCTTTGATTCGGAAAGCGGTTGTGCGATGGAGTGAAAGAAAAAATTGAGAGATGAAATGAGGAAATGAATACAGGAAGTGCTAGGGAAATGGTCTCCATCTGTGAAATCAATTGAGTCACGATTCGAAATGGAGAGAATCGGAAGAGAATTAAATAAAAAGCTCTATCTATCGACTCCGATATGCCTATTTGAAATAATTAAACCAATTTACTTATATAGAATAATAGCATTATTTTACTTAAATACGCTCGAAAGAAAATATTATCCCTATTATCATGAATGCCCTGATTTGAAATAAATTTAGTTTTTATACCGAAAAAATGTATATGCTTAAAGAAGCAGGAATTTCGAAAATATTTTATCTGGAAACGCAAACTGAAAGGAATAAGTAATAAAAGAAACGTACATCAAGAACATCGAAAATATGATTCAGCTATTACATTAAGCGAAATAAGACAAAAAGAACGCTAACTACGTCGATAGTACCGTAAGAAATTTGGAAAACTTGCCACTATCCACAGTCGTTGGAGAATATTGATCATTTATACGAGAAACGCATCGAAATTATTAAGAGAATGAATATATTTGCGAACGAAAAGTTAGCGATTGTATCGTGACAGCTGTTCCACATACTCGTCTTACCTTCAAATCAAATTTACATTTTAGCTTTTGCCTTAACAATTACCTCAGCGGTGAGAAAAACAGCAGTGAAAGGAAAAAGAGCCAGGAAGAAGAATTGTAGAAAAACGTGCCTGAAAGAAGCGGAAAAAATAGAGCATCTCAATTTTTTCTTTTCTCTCTTCTTGGAGTCTATTGAACGTTACGTTAACGTGGTTTTTCTTGAAGAGCGATTATGCCAACCGATCATCCGAGGGTTCCGCATCTTAGCACTGCATAAACTTACTTCGTTTTCCCTTGTCATGAAAGAAAAAAGGTCTACATTGAACCGTTGCTTTAGTCTAAAATTGAAATTCAAATGTTAGCTGTTATCTGGTATGAAAGAATTTTAAGAGTATTAAAATTAAAATTTTGAACGAAGTTTCCGCATATAGACGTTATTGCTGTAATCACAGTTTTAATGAGACGTCAAAGGATAGACCAAGGTACAACTAGGAGGAAAGTGATACATATACGTACATTATAAAAGATAATGGTCTGTCTGACATATTAGATGTTTTATTTTTGTTGGAAACTAAATTTTCTACTAAAAATTTTCTACATAACTCAATATCATGAGACTGCTGAAATTTTTCTTCCTTTACGTCAAGACATTCATGTGTAAAAAGTAGAATTTAACTGAATAAAACTCATTCCCTCCTGAAACGTAGGAAAAAAAAACATTTATATTAATTATCATAATTCGTTAACAATATTATGTAATCATATACTTTCGGTAAGAATCTCTTATCACAATACAAGAAATACTTCCCTATCCAGTGATGCAACCAATAATTTATGTTACATCTAATGGTAAAAAAATGAAATGATTTCCGATGATGCATAATTATTGGGGTAATCTGAATTTGATACGTCAACCATAGCAAGGAATGTGTACTCAACCTCTTTTGCACTTTTCTCTCTCAAAAACAGCACTTCATTATCAATGGGCAAAGAAAGCTCGTTCATTGTAAAGTAAATTTCCCCTTATCGAAGACTAAGGAGATGTCTCCATAAATGGCTATTTTCTACCTCAAAACCTACGAAGTAGGTTTAACGAGAAATAGATTTGCTCGCAACTACAACACTCGAGTGAAATCACAAGTGAACAACGGGAAACGATGGAAAAAGCCGGAGGATGTTTCAGTCCACGAGTTTTCGCCAAAGAAACTTTCCTTTCCACGCAAAAAAATCTCCATTTACGTGGAAGATTCTCCACTTCACATTCTAGAAGTTACAGTTACAAGATCAATTACGGAAGAAATTCAGCAACGCACCGTGACGGTCTCGAAAACTATTTGTGACGGATGAAAAGGGAACAAAGGCAGGTTTTAGGAAACCAAACTGCCAACAAAAAACGTGCCTCTGCCATTTAATCGTTTTCTAAGATACCTCAAAAGATACAAAGAGATTGAACTCGGAGTATCTCACATTCTTCACAACAGCCATAGCTGTTGGCAACGAAAGGAAAAACATCTGCAACGAATTTACTGAAATTTTCAACTCTGAAAATTTCAGAATAATTTTATGCTAACCAGGTCATCCAGGAAATTCAAAAATACAGGGCAAGAATAAAATGATCTATCGAATTAAATACGGAAATTCAGCTTTTGATTCTAACTTTCAAAGGTAATCATAAATCTTAGAAGACTTTAATTCAATAAAAACGAACCGGTTGTTTAAGACGTTGTTTTAGTGAACGAATACTCGTTACAATAAACATTGAATGATTCGGTATTAAGTATTTCGTGATGGTAGATATAAATACGTTCATAACAAGCAGAGATTTTGCGTTTTTGTAAAATTGTTAAGAAAGTTTTTCAGTTTGCATTTTATTTTCCCTTATTTTCATTAGAACTGTGACTCCTTTTGTTTCCCATCGATGACGGAAAGAATTTTTTGCATTTCAAATACAATTTTACGATTAGTTTTAGAAGTATTATAATGTGCATTTAAAATAGAATTTAACTAATGTTAAATGTGCACTTAAAATAGAATTTAACTAATGTTTATTTTAGGTCTCGGTAGATACCTGCAAAACTTTGAAGTATAGTTATGGATAATAATGGAAAAAATTAAGTGGAGTGACAGAGTGAGAAATGAGAAGGTGTTTAGAAGGATTTGAGAAGAAAGATGTCTAATGAAAAGCATTGCCAAAAGGAAAAAGGTGTGGATTGGGCACATATTAAGAAGGGACTCTTTGCAGTGAAATATTATTAAAGGGAAAATTAGAGGTAAAAGAGGGAGAGGAAGAAGAAGGACTTATATTATAATACTGTCCGACATGAAGGGAGGAAGGAGATGAACAGCACATGAACAGCACAGAACATGAATGAGGAGCACAGATGAAGAAGGATGCCAAGGACAGAGAGGGTTGGAGATCCAGTTGATACCTCGCCTTAGACAGTTCCACTGAAGAAAAGGAATTATAATGAATTGTTAGTTAAAATAAAGATTATCATATATATCCATGCTGATGCATCATATATGTATATCATGTTAACTATAATCTTTACTTCAACTTTAATAAATCATTATAATAATGGTGGGCTCAAGGATACCCAAGTAGGCAACACATTCGACCTCGATGAAAGCGGTCCTGAGTTCGATTCCCGGTGAGGGCCTACCTGCAAAATGACCTCAGCTGTCGAAGCACTTTAAACAATACTATAAGGACTATAATACTGGGCCTTTAAGGGAGCATTAGTTTAAGTCCATTTTCAGTACACATTGAATACCAAGCTTATGATAAATATGTTGATTTTCGGTGCTTACTCAGTGTTATTTCATAGCAAGATTATTAGTGGAGAAAGATGCGTAACATTAACGCACTAATGCTCCGTTGTCTATAGTAAAGCACTCCTTCACTTTACAAAATGAAAATGGTTCTCTTCTCTCTTTTACTACTAATGTATTAGTAATGTACTAATAAAGCTAATGTGGAGTTATCGACGTGAACATCCTCATCAAAACTGGCTCCTTCAAATCCCTCATATACCTACAATAATCCTTATATTTTCCATTCAAAATATTGAAAAAATACTTCTTTAATAAAAATATTTCAAGCAAAGAATCTCGAACATTTCTCAAGATACGGATTCGAAGACGAAAGTCAAAGGAGAACCGGGTTAAAAGGGAGAAAACATCCATGGAGCAACAGAATCAACCGAAAGGTTTCATCCGTGCTGAAATTCCAAACACGTGTGCGTTCTGAGACGGATGACAGCGTTGGATGTCGTTTTTTGGATGAGGAGGTCGCTGCCGCAGGCGATATTCGCTCGCTCTGTTTTTAAGTCGGTCGCCTCTCATCGCAATGCGAACTTCTTTTGTTTCCCGCGGCTACAGCAGAGAACTGCGCGCGATTTCTCTTCGCTTGATGCTTCTTAGCTGTTCCAGTAAACGCATAAAATATTCGTGTTAAGCCAAACTTTCATCTGACCCCCCAAAATTCGTCTTTTTAGCCCATTTTTCTTTCATCGCGCTCCGTGCGCGAAGATTACTCGAATGGCAGCAAGCACCATTCTTACATTGAGTCAGAGTCTTATTGGCTAAACTAGCTATGTTGTTGACTACTGCTGTAGCTTAAAAGTATGCATGCAAAAAAATTACATCAGCATCTACCGAGACGACAGCAATTCTTGAAACGATTGGAAAACATAAATTGATATTAAGTAATGAAATAGCTCACATTAAAACGCGATAATAGTGATACGAGATTGCTCGTGTTATTTAAGTATTCTATGTTGCCGCGAAATATTTTACGCGCAATTTTATACAATTTGAAACGTTTTCAAGTGTTGACAAGGTTCAACTTAAAATGTTTTTATAGTAACTTCGGTTGGCCATACGTCGAGGACTGTCTACGCATTGGTAAAAATTTGGTAGATTGACGAAATACTTTGCTCAATAATTTCTTATATTCATATATTTTTCATAATATTTCAGGTAGCAAGTTTGCATTTTTCTCTTAGCCGTTATTAAATTTATGTGTATGAAGAATTTTTACACTATTTTTTGCGTACAGTTACCGAGAGATTAACCATTTGTTCCTTTTATGGGACTTAAAGGAAAGTAATACTTGAAGTAAAAATTTGAAATATCTTGCTCAAGTAACAGAAACAGGATTTGTCAAAATGCATAACGATTTAACAAAATAGCTATCGTGTTACACCATAAAAACACATAGTAATTATCGTAATTCCACAGTGGGACATAGTTGACGCTTCAAAAATCAGGCAAAACCGATATAACTGGAACTACACTTGGTAATAAATACAAAAACCTTACCGCAATCGTAAACATTCAACGGATCGACATGTCCCCTTGACGAATCAAGAAATCAAACCTTTCCGACATGGCACGGCACTCGCACTTACCTGGAAAGAAGAAAATTAAAATTAAAACACATCATTGAGACTTAAAATCACATCATAAAACAAAATAGGCATTTTATTTATCACATTCATAAGTGTGAGCGTTAAAAATTTTCTTAATAGAACTCGAGGTTGATTTCCAATATTTCCCAGCATTCCAAAAACAAATCAGTGTTCACGAGGAAGAATAGCAAATCAACTTCCCGAGCCACTTACCTAAAGTGGCTGATAAGTGATATAGTAGATAATATAAGACCAATAAAATATACTTGTTTAGGCTATGTGACGAGAATTAACGACAATCGTTGGCATCATTTGTATCCAACTGGATATCGAGATGTGAAGAGACCGAGAAGAAGACCAAAGGACAGACGGATCCGAAACATCAAGTACTTAGTGGTAACCAGGCAACGAGAAGCTCAGATTAAAGAAAACGCTCCGGGTGCCCTACATCCAACGTCAGATTGAAGGTAGCGGATGATGATATGTTTATCATAAATGTGAAAATTACAGCATTTAATTTCGAGCAAATTTAATTACGAATGAAATGCAAAAGGTACTCTGTATGATGTTAGGACGCCAACAAGAGTAAATAACAGAACGGAATTCCAACAGCGAGAAACTGAAGAAGCAACGAAAGCAACACTCCTCAGCGCGGCTGGAATCCGTGCATGGAACTGGAAAACGAGGACAATTGGAATCTGCTCGACCGAGAAATATTTTCCAGGGAACAGTGAAGCGAGCGCGCCGTCTCGTCTTCTTATGTGTGGAATCTTTCGATCTCTCCTTCTACATACACCTGTCTCGCAAAAGACTAAGAAACCAAACAAAAACATGAAAAGCCAAAGTTGGAGGAAGTTGTTTACCCGAGCGCACGGATGGCTCAACGAGTGAATAAGGTGGTTTCCTTTTCACATTTCGACTGTGTCAGTATGTGTACCGTGATAGCAATTGCCAGAGCAATACCGTTAACATTGACGTGTTTATTAAAGTAATTTCGGCCCTTTCAAATATCAATCAATATGAATAACTATCATTTCTTATGATTCATCAATACTTAAGATCCAATATTTCGTTATTCACAGAAAAATTTAACCTTTAAATTTTTATAAGCATTTTTATTTTTTATTAGAAAATAGGTATTTTTTCTTTTTTTACTTAGATATTTCCTTATGGCCTCTGGTATTTATTTCTCTCTGTCACACGGCGAAACGTGATTTGAAGGCTATTAACATAGATGTAAATAGCGTTGCCTGGCGCAATGATTGTCTAAATTTGCTCATGGCAATGAAAATTTGCAAAACATTCAAAATGAGTACTAAGTACTAAGTTCTGAGCTCAATGGAAATTGATAAATACCTCAAGTTAGAATATTTACGGATAAAACTTACCGTTGAATCACTCTATGGAAAACCGTTCCGAGAAAGAAAAGGGAATCAAATCTTAAGAACGTGAGATAAACGTCCGAACTTATGAATTAAGCTAACATTATGGCAAATTTCTTAGTGACTTACTGTGACCCATAAACATTTATTAGACTTAATCGATAAAGTCATTCAAGTGTAATGACTGTGTTTCATTTCAATATTTCATGGATCAGAAACAAGAAAAAGTAGCTTCAATGAGAAGTATCACATTTATAGATTAAGATTCGTTTTCCACGCATTTTCTTGGACTCATCACTCACATTATTGGGAAATGACGAACAAATCTTCAAAAATTAATAAATCACTCTATTTAAATTAATATTTTTAAAAAATTTGACCAAATTATGGCTACTTATCAAAAATTACTGCCGCAACATGCATGTCTTTTAACGAAATTTAAAGATCAAAATGAAGGCAATCTTCACGGTCATTCACATCTTGCATATTCAAAGCAAGCATAGACGTAAAAAAGATATAAATATTCATAGGTACACCGAAATGGAGGTTGCTACATCGCCTTCGCTTTCCTACTCGCTATTCACGACTTGATGCGCATCAGCCACCTTTACTCGCACTTATAATGAACTTGTACTGTTCATGAGCCCCGTAATCTCGGAGGAGAAGGTCTCATGACATCGATTCTTTAAAGCATATTTTCCCATTTGAGCTGCCACTCCGACTGAGAGAAACAAAGAAGAGATGGATTGAAAAGACAAACTAAAGTGCAGCTATTAGTCACACAGCTTTCAGGGAACTAAAAAGATCCTTAGCTGTTAATGGAATAGCTGGCGAAATTATCATTTCGTTCCCTAATTCTGAAAGAAAGTAGAAAAGTATTCGTCGAAATTAACTCTCCTTGAATAAATGGTGATAAAATCATACATTGATACCGGTTATTCTCAAATTCCTTAAGTAACGATTACTGAAGGAATATTTAAAGGATGGATAGCGCTAGAAAAATACTTAGTTCCATTATATGTAAATGCTGAAATTTGTGTTAAGGGATTTCCTTGCGTAGCAGCTCCGATATCGATTTAATGTACACTATTAGACCAAAGCTAAGATAGAATATGTATCATTTCAAGGTTTAGCAAATCGCAGGTTTAATCTTATCCTCTCCCTTAACTGCGATGAAGATACGATCTTGACATTTTCATTGAATTATTTCGTGATCACTTTGGAATTTCTTACAGACGTTTGGATCTCCAATCCCAAAATTCTCTGTTTCCTGCGGGTCCTTCTTAAAGTGAGAGACGTAATCTTTACCGCTGCGAAACAGGTTTCACCTTGGCATTGGAAAAAAAGAAACGTTCATAAATTCAGACCCCAGCGAAGGTCGGAGTCTAAGTGACGTGCGATATTTATGATCCACTTTGCAAGTACTTGAAAGCTATCTTGTTAATACCAGATAATGGACGGCGTAACAACGAAGGCATTCAAAGAGCTTCGGTGGAGTGACATGGAATAGGCGTGTTACAATAGCTCTCTTTCCTTGTTTCATCTCTGTATTTATCCCGCGTCCTTCCTCAATCCCTCATTTCTCCTTCACTCGTTGGCATGTGCACCGAAGTGATGTAGGGGATTGTGGCGATTCGCTATGAAAATTCCGATTTTTTCGATTAATTCAGCTTGATATGCTAAAGTAACGAAATTGAAATGAGAAGAGTTGATTGAGAGAATTTGCAATGGATTAGTTTTCTATTAAAATAGTGACGGTCAAGGACGCCGAACAAGTTTGCTATGTATATCTCTTTTCTTCTTTCGGTAAATTAATTGTTTTCCCTCGAATTTGGTAATTTTATTGGGAACTACAAATAAATATGAAGTTTTACATTATTTATATACGAGAAATCTTTAAGTATATAATAGTACTTTCCGTATTATCCTCACATAATTTTACAATAAAAATGTGGCGTTTGGTTGTATTTAATGTCATAAACCAGTCTTTTTTCACTTTCATTGGAATTTGGGTGAGACAGAGGCCCACATGGGCTAACCTCGCCAATAAGAGTCAATTCCTCCATCTATCATTGCTTCGATTTAACTTTATGCGCATTGGTTTGCTTTTTTTACTAAGAAGATGAAGATGATCCATGGAAAGCTTGAAAATTTATTTTATATGCATAAATAATTTGATTTTGTCTTTCAAGCGTGATATTGTAATCATTTTCAATATCACTCGGTGTTATTACTTATGAACTGTATGATTTTTACACAGCTAAATGATGATATGGGTGATGTATCTTGCCACCTGACTCACTTGTCCTTCAAGTTTAACTACACGATGAAGCAAAACTTGCTCGTTTGTGAACTACACTCCAAGATAGAAAAATTCACGTCCTGGGACCGATTACTAGAAAACAAAATCGATTACCAAATACCGGTCGATTTTTTGCGTCGATTCCTTCCCTCGCCACCGTGTTTACGAAGGCTGCTTAAGAAATTTGGCTCACAGCTCCCATTTCCCGAACCGGTTCGTTCTCCTTTCTCAAGCAAGTCTTTTTCGCTTTAATTTCTTGTTTAGATTGGAGTAAGCCATCTTAAAACGTTTTACTTACAAATTCCGTTCCGTCTTTGACTGGCGATCGGTGTAAGGCAAGGACGCCAATGACATTGCTCTTTCGTCTTCTCGGTGAGCCGTTGTTCATTTGCGTAGGAACATTTTCGAGTTATTCCGCAAATCACAACAGATTGGAAACAGAACAGGGAAGTTGGAAATGCTTTTAATACGGACGTATGTTTGCAAATGTGACGACATTGGTGATGGCTTTGGGATGGCATTAATGGTAAGGGTAGATACAAACTTTCGACGGAGGATAAAAGAATTGTTAAATTAAAAAAATATTTTGCTTTCAAAATTCGTGGAAGAGCTCTTATTTTATGGAAATGTGCTAGTCCTTTATTAAATAAACTAAGGATTAGTCACGAGAAAAATTAGCCAAAATATCTCAGCTAGGAGAGCGTTAGACTGAAGATTTAAAGGTCCCTGGTGAAATCCCGGGTTTCGGATTCTTTTTACGTGGCCATTGTCGTTATGATTTCGACCTATTCCACTGCGATTCCTTGAATAGATGGCAAAAGGCTTTGATTTAATCATTCAGAAAGGGGTATGCAGACGTATACTGCTGGCGAGAGACTTGAATCTTAAGGTTTAGTAGACCCTTTTCGACTGTGTAATTCCTCCGCTTGCAAAATTTAGTAAAAAATATTTGACGTCGGATATTTATCTTGTATCGTATGTATTGTATGTATATTATAAATCTTTCATTAATTAATGTGCAACAAAGACTCTTAGACAACGTGAGTAATCAATTATTATGTATAGAAGTACGATACACGTCTCTAAGGATCATGGTACAGTTTCAATTAGATAAGACGTAGGAAGCGAGTCCGTTTGAATTGGCCGCCAATTCTGACCAACTGACTTCCTGCTGCGAAAGGTGTGAGGGAGAAAGCAGACATCTTGAGACATTTGGCTCGATTTGTTCCTCAGAGAACTTTCCACTCACAGATCCTTCGGTAGCTCAGTTGGTAGAGCGGTGGACTGTAGAGGATTGAAAACGCAGACATCCATAGGTCGCTGGTTCAAATCCGGCCCGAAGGAAAATTTTTCCTTTTTTTAAAATTGAAATTAGCAGTGAATTTTTTATAATTTAGGTTGAACTTGAGCGATAATGAAATTGATCTGTGGCGTTTGAAGACCAGCTACTAATGTAGGAATGTCACCTAGTACATAACGTTACCTAAAAACTCCATTTTAATTGCCGGAAACAGAAATTAAATAATGAATAAAAATTAATTATATACAACGGGAGTTAGAATATATAGACGAAATCGACAGGTGAATAACTTGGTTGTTTCAATTTGGGAGAAACATGAAAATATTTGACTTAAAATAATGATTGGGGAATCTGCATTCCTTTGCTGCAAGGCACCTATTGGTTGCTGGAAACAAGGGGTAAAGAATACCGAACTATCAACGTATTTATTTTTGAACCACCAAGAATCATTCAAGAAACGTCTTTTTAACTCCAGTAACGGAATTAATTTGTTGGAATCTAGAATTTAAAATTATAGATTGCTAAATTATTCCATTATAGACTGCTAATTATACTATATATAATTGAATATCGCTTACGACTGGCGGTAGTGCAACGAGGGGTTATTTCGTTGTTAAACCCTCTTCCCTTCCAGAGCCAAACTGGGTTTTAAAAGATCGAAGTTATAGAAGGTAAATTGTATTTGTTTAAATATTGATAGTTACACACGACTCACAGAGAATATCATTAATTTCGGCTAAAATAAAGAATAGGTTTATAGCACGGCATTCTGTTTTTGCCGATGGTTCTCCTCATCTCGGTTTAGTATCGGCTTAAATAGAATCTACTAATTCGGCCTCGACTCTGTGGTAGTTCTCCATTATAAATAATAAAGAAAGAACACTTCTACCGTTACCACAAAATAATATCATTATGATAACGGTAGAAATGTTCTTTCTTTATTATTTATCATCGGCTTGAAGTTGAAGAATATCGCGAAAATCGAACACCGGCATTTTTCGCAAAACTTTGTCAAGTTTGACCTCCTGTATCATTGTGATGCATAGGAGTTAACGTTAATGACTTCTATAGTTGTATGCAGAATTTATTTAAGAGTATCCAAGCGAAGTATTAAAGTCCTCACTCAAAAAAACCATTTTTGTATTTTTGGTCAGCTTTTATTCGATTCTAGCCCACCGTGCGTCGCTTAGAATCCCCCTCAAGACAAATCCTTGCTATGCCCTGCGATACGTATAAATTTACGTTGTGCTCCTAAAAGTGGCAGCAAATTTCTCGTGTTACGATAAATAGTGCAGAACTTCCATAAAATTAATGCGATCAATGTTCGGCGCATCTGTTGACAGGTAGGCCATCTGCCATCGATGTAGCGATGGAAATAACATTGGTGCGACGGCAAGGCATCGCAAGGGCATCTGCCTGTTTCGAATCTCCTAGCTATTCCTGTCTAATGCTGAATGACCGACTTCTATGTAAGCCTTAAGAGTGTGAGGGAAGAATACTGCGAGCCATACCAGTTCCTAAGGAGATGTTGCCTTTCCGCCCTACATCGAGAGAAGTTTGAATCTTCCCTATATCATGTCCTCCTTCTTACTCACCGGCGTTTTTTTGTCCATTTATTTATACTATACTCTTCCGCGTTTGCACATCTGAGGATTTTGCTGACTCCGCGAATCAGGTGCTGACGATTTCTTTTCCGTGAGAATTCAAGAAGCCTTTCACAAGCAAAGCACAATGTATCTCAGCGCCTAAGTGTTACACATTTAAAAATCAAAATATATTACGGTCGCGTAAGAAAGCGAATTGTAATCGAATATCAGGAAACGCTGAAGGCTTGACTTTTTTCTTGTCTAAAAGAACTACGTGCTTTGCTAAGAACTACGTTTACTCATATGTGCTACAAATAAAATGCCCTCCGCACAGTGTGCGCATGCGACTTGTTCTAAATTTAATCAGGAAGTGATACATGAGTACATCCCTATTTTTTTCTTATTCTCAATTATTTTTTATCGAATTAAGCGGATAGTTGGAAAAAATTGGCATATTTTGGGAAAGGGATAATCTTAGATATTTATATCGATGAATAGTGACTTAAATTGATATTCATAATTTCTATTGGACAGTGTCTAATACATTGTGTTCATCATTGTATGACTACCCTCGCAAATAAGCCTCCGCCTGGTCAATCATCATTGTGTAATTTATAAGGTCTTTATCAAGGGGAGATTGAGACCACAAGTCTCTTCTTCCATCTATCCTGTCAGAGATATTAATTAAAATATAAATAAATAGGTAAATAGAAATAGAGAAGATAACTTTAGAAGGATTCGTGGATGTAAAAATCCTAAGTAATATCTTAAGAAAAAAATCCTCAGCAGGAAAACACTCACAAAGAGGTTTGGAAAACCTGCCCAAACCTACTGATAGTACATGCTTTCAACAGGAATTTATTAAAGCTTTGCTCATTTATGAAGGTGGAAATGTATGATGATACGGTTGTTACAAGAGTTTAAATAAATTATGGTAATACGCTTTGATCGAAGAGTCGAAAAAAGGCGAGGAAACGCGAGAGAACAGTTGGCCAACACAATTTCATTTGTTTTGAATCGCGGAGTGCGCAATCGAGACGCTCAACGACCTGCTAGCCACGCTGGCTGACTCGCTCCTGGAGGGGGGCGTTAGTGCAGACGTGGTGAAAGCAGGCATCAACATATTTGAATTAGATTCAGCGAGAAACTGAAACACGATATCTCCTTCGGTAGCTCAGTTGGTAGAGCGGTGGACTGTAGAGGATCATAGCAGACATCCATAGGTCGCTGGTTCAAATCCGGCCCGAAGGAAATTTTTTATTGAAATTGTAGGGCAAATTTTGCTCATAGCATGAAGCGTTAATTTGGCTATACTTGATATTCTTGTCGTTGATAGGCCTACCCTAAGCTAATAATGTAGCATAACAATACCTTCATAACGAGTGCTGAGAAAATAAAAAAAATTTTATAATTTATATCTTAACTTAAAAATGAATAGTTGCTCAATACGAAATGAAATATGGTTATGAAAGCATCAAAAGAATTTGGTAAGGTCGCAGGAATTTGAACAAATAATATCTAGTGCTTTCAATTGAAAATATTTTAAGGGGATTTTTTTCTTAGATATATGTGAATGACCTGAAATGAATAAGCCTAAGATATTTTTAAATAGGTACATATATTTAACAATTTGCTCGAATTTTCAAAGTTGGCGACTTATTTGTAGAAATGGAACTTTCCGAGGTAAGTAGCTATCACGCAAAGGCTTTAATTTTAAAGTAACGTAGAGGGACAAATACTATATTTTAATTCTTAGTGCATCTACTCGTAATTGGAAGGAAAACTAATTTCTACTTTCGAAAATATGATTACACAAACTAACTTATTTTTTATATCAAAGAGGACCAGTTACACTTACGATTAGAAACTCTCTTTAGAAAACAAAAGCATGCGCACTTGCAAACAAATCTGTAAACGTTTATTACAACGACTTTTGATTTAATTAATTTAGAATTAGGAAGGACTGGCCCTGAAAATATTCGAACAGGAGATGTAAATATTTAAATTGATTTATGGAATGAATTATCAGCTAATCAACTTATCTGCATGAGATGTGTTTGAATACTATAATTTAGTGCTTAAATTTAGGCTGCCGCGGACGTTTTCCTCCATGAAATTTGATGGAGATTTTGATGAGGAATTATTTTAAGTTCTCGACCGACGAAAAAGAGAGTATAATTTGAAGTTGTGTATAAATGTTATCAAATTATACATTACCAAGGAATATACTTATTACATAGAAATAATTATGTATTTATGTATATATTCATAGGAATAACCTTGTTCCCTCCCACGTGTAAGCCAAAAGTTCTCATGTCCTCTGCCATTTTTAAAGGATCCCGTTTTTCATTTATAAATCGAAAAACATTTTAGGATTAACCTCTCGGGAGAAAAATATAATTTCTGGCTATAATACAAACCGTATCGAAAGGGATATTTTAATTTCGTAGTAGTCATATTTTATGTCTCTTTACTTTGATCTCGAGTTTCATTCTGATCCATTCAATGTTTTATGAAGATCAGAAAATATTATGCTTACGTTCAATATTTACTTCTCTTTAATTGATCCAACTTTGCTTCTTTAGAAATCCCAGCTCCCATCCCTCCTTCCTTGAATATTGATAATAAAAAGACCATGATCTAATGCATGCATGCACCATAGGCCGCACACAATTCCATTCTTCAGTTACCTATTTAATACATTCATAGGCGCCGACATCGGTCAACGGAAAAATAAATTTGATTTCTAAGTAAAGAAAAATATTTTCACTCCATTTTATCAAAACGTAACTAATCTGAGAGCAAAATAACTTAAATGTTCAAGTGTCTTTCAAGAGGAGAAAGATAGGTCGCGTTGAACGCCGGGAAAGGCCGCATGCGAGCTGGAGACCGCAGGTTCCCCACCCCGTAGCCGATAGGTGCCTTATTCGGATCGCATGCAAGAAACTCAACCAATTATCTCATCTAGATCCCTTATTTCCTTATAGACAGATTCTGGAGAAATTGAGGAAGAGGTCACGTCACGTGGTATCTCTTTTAGAGCGAGCACGCGTCATTCTGAATCTTTCTGGGAGGCATAACGGTTATTTGGACAAGCCGCTTCATTCAGGAATTTCGAAGGCGCAACTCATAATTATTTTCTCCATCGCTCTTTGAGAAGATAAACCGATGACGAAGCATGCGGACAGATATAATTTTGGTCTCTATAATAGAGAAACCTTCATGCATATTCAACAGTCGGTGAAAAGTACTTTCTTCGGTCTCTTTGAGCGTTGAAAATACGCAACTATAGTCTTAAACTTGTCTGATGGTTGAAGAAGAGATCGTTTTCCTTTTACATATTAAAATGAGAGTGTATTTTAGTTGCTAGTTGAATGACTCTTTGTTTTTGTATCTTATCCGCTACTTTTCTAAAGCATCAAAAAGTTCGACGGATTCATATAAATGTACAATAACGGGTCGGGCCATTTTGCTAGATTAGGTATAATACCATATCGTACTTTACTCAAAAGACATTTTACCCTCTCGAAATTAGCACTTCCTTGTGCAAGTGTCAACATACACACATAGCGACGAATTGCAGTTTTTATCATTATTTGTTAATGAGCTATCAAATCATGACGTTATTTAGAATTGAGATCGATCCAAGGTGAGTATCAGAGAAAATAAACTCCATTTATAACCAAAGGAGTGCTTCATTACGTTAAGAGCAAGAGATTCGAGCATTTTATCCATAATGTTTCCGTCAAGTTTTTCCAGAGGCCCTTGGCACATAAAAACGTTCCGCGTTCGGCTAAATTCAGAAGGTCACTGAGTGGGCTTCTGTTGCATATTATACCGACCTAATTCCCACGCTCATTTTTCATAGCGTCCTCCTGAAGATTCTCATCGTTGTGACGACTAAGATGTGCGATAAGGCGAATCTAAAAAGCTTGGCGCGACGGCTAACAAAGAGCCTCAAGCAAATAATGTGATGATGGATGATTATAATAGGAGTTTGCCCAGTCAATTCTATCAAACTTTAGAAAAAACGCGCCTATTTCCGATTAACGTACCCAACCAGATTTATTTGCGATCACTGAGAATTGGGAAATAGTTGGTTAGAATTAGTTTGCTCTTTAACATTTATAATTAACTTAACGCTTGAAAAATCACAGCTGAATGAGATTAATTGCAAAAAATCCCAAGAAAAATAATCCTGTGGATATTCTTCTCTCATATTTACTTGTCTTAATATAGTATAGCATTTACTTAATTAAATATAGCACATTTATAGAATATAGGCATGCACACCTTGAACGGTGCAAATTTATTCCCATAAAAAAATATATCAAGCAAGTTTGCACGGGAATAATATATTTATTTTTAATTTAACTTACAATATTAATTTATTTTCATATATCTTTATCGCTCAAGCCAAATAGAATTCTTGCCTACTCTACACTAAATACCACATGCGCTTACAATTAGTGCGCCAGCAAGCATGATTGTATCTCCCTTTATAACTAGCAATGCAAAGAAAATAACGTGCACCACGATCTCTCGAGTATACCAGACAATGCAAATGCAAGATAAGATTTTCAGTTATTTTATGGCCAAAGTAATTCGACGAACAAACGGTCAGTCAACCTACATCTATGATAAGATAGATGCTGATGACAGATATTCTTTTGAAAAAGCTGAGTATGTTGATCTTAGGAAGGTATATGCCGTTGACAATTTTCCCTGGAAGTTGACTAAGTAATGAGAGAGTAACTGCGGAGAAAGCATTTTCATTTTCTAATTTTTAAAACAGGTCCCTTTATTTATTCAATAAATGCGAGTCTATTGAAACTTTCACATTCCATTTAGGAGCAAATTAACAACTTCAACAAGAACTGCTACGTTTCTTCGTGATTCACGCATCCCTTTCCATATTTCTGGGAAAGAAAACGGCATCTCTTTCTTCGATTGCGCTCTCTAAAGCTAATGATTGAAGTAGAGCAATGGATAAACAGGGGAACAGAAATGGTTGACTGATTTTGGGAATTACTTGTTGTCACCGACAATATTTCGGATAGCAGAAGGATGTGTGAGAAATATGGCAGAATTCGTGGAAAGTAGAATTAGAGCGTGGGAAATGATTCAGTTATGGTAAGAATTAGCTTCGAATGAGCGGTGCAGTCTATGAGTTAAGGTTATAAATTGACCGTTATTTGTTATCTATTTTGCAAAAATGTGAATAAGATGTGAATTTGAAAATTATTAGTTTCAGAGCCTCTTCAGTGATCATGATCGTGGAAAAAATTCAATGAAAACACATTCCTTACGAAAAAAACCTCTAGAGGTCTTTTTTAGAGTTCTGCAATTTATATTATATGCTATCTGAGAGTTTTAAATTCATTAGGGACATTAACTAAATCTTCAGCTCAAACTAATCTAAAGAAAATTAGAGTAAGAGAGAAACTATTAAGAGATAACTTGCATAAAATAACCCAAATAAATTAAGATATATATCAAGATATATTTAACCTTATAATGTTCGTTTTTACACCAATGGAGAGTTTTAACTTTCGGTTTAAGTGATTAAAGTACACTTTAACGGGGCAATGGAACTATCATATACTGTTACACTTATAAAGCTTCGTCCGCGACTTATTTGAATTAAATAACTCTCTATTATACGTCATTATCTCATAGAGCTGAAGTTACGAAGCTGCGTTCCCAGAGAGTTATTTTGTTTTTATTTCTTCACCATGCTTTAAAATTTCTTTTCATAGAACAATGTGAGCGTTCCCAGAATAAGAGCAGTCTAAGATTCCCACCATGTAGGGCGGAAAAGGATGATTTAGAATGGGAAAATCTTTGAAATATCCGAGATTAAGAATTTCAAATAAAAGATGAAAGATTTGAAGATGTGAGGTGATAATTAAGGGACCTGCAATTAACACTTTACACAGGATATCCGCAATAATGGGGAGATGCGATTTTAATATAAATTCAGTATTAACGCCTCAGGAGAAACGTGTTTGGTCGATGGGGCGGAAAATCTCAACGCAAGCGATCTGGAAGATGTGATTATAGAAGCAGACAAGAGATTGTCGATTAAGTTGATTAAAAGCGGTAGGTATCGCAAAAAAGTCGGAAAATTCCAAATTCTAAAAAGGGTTTTTAAGTTCTTCCAAACAAAAATTACAGTACTTATTAATAAGTAAAGGAGGTACAATCGGAAGGTATATTAGGTGATGAGTATGATATAACGTTAAATGTGTTTTCGAGTGAGATCATCAATTTCAAAATATGATCTTTTCGACGATTTTCTTTATGATGAATCAATAAAATTGCTAATCCTACTGAACTGATACTGATTATACTGATTTCCTTGCTTACGATAAGCACTAAAGTATTTAATTCCGTACAGCACTCAGATTGTAAAACTAGGTGGAAATCAACTTATCATTTGAATGCATCAAATAAAGCCTCGATATCAAGTACGAGTGCTCCTGTGACCACGACTTAACAAATGAAACATTTTTCGTTTTCCATTCCAAGATGTATAGGATGGGCATCTAGAGATTAACTCTCCAAAACCCAGATATTCTCTAATTTGAGAAAAAAAAACTTCCGGATAATCTAGTTGTGAACGAGACATAAAAGGAACAAACTTACATTCAAAACCTATCGTAGTATTTTCGTAGTTTTAACAATCGTAAGGATATTTAAAAAATCCAACGAGCGCCTTTCTTTCGTTTTTAAGAAATTGGTTTACGTTTCTTTCATGAATTGAAAATTCCGTTCATTCTAAAACAATTTTATAGATAAATAGTAATAAATGTAGAAAAATTGAAAACAAAGGTACGAGATACGAGTAGAAAGATACAAATTAAACTACACTATACTAAACTTGAAGTTATTCTATCGGACTTCCAAAACAACTAGAACGAGTCGGCGAACCGACGGTTGCCCAGGACAATGAAAGACGAGATCAAAGTCCAAAATGTCAGCAGTCCAGACACCCTAGGTAATGGAATAGAGAAGAATATAGGGGGAAGGGAAATTGTTGATACTTGCAAACTCATCGAGGAATCTGTGTATAATCCTTGGGGGGAGAGAAGAAGCCTCTCAGGTAGACCTTCATTAAATTGCTCGAGGGTTGAGGAAAAAGGAAAATTCCGCAGTGAGAGAAGGCAATGAGGAGGAGGACTCATCCGGTAAAAGCTTTGGCGGGTTTGACCTAGTCTTGAGGATAAAAAAAGGCGGAGGAACGAACCCTATCTCGAGACGACCATTCCGAAACGGTTATCGAGTGAAATTGCCGCTTTTTCTTAGGAGAGATAGGGGGTGAGGAGGGGGTTGTGTTGCGGGTTGAGGGAGGAAGAATATTCTGGAGAAATTAAGGGGGTGAGAGTTGTGACGGAAATTAGAGAGAACGATATATGAGGAGGATACATTGGAAGGAGATGTTCAGAATATATCGAAGAACTAAGAGAGAAACTACTGTTACCTTCCTGTCTAAATCATCACCACCGATGATGACATACCTCTAGGTAGTGTGACAAAGTTCCCTACTTCATGCCATTATTATCTTTCAACTCTTAAATCAATCACTTTACTAGAGGTTATTAATATTTGTAATAATAGTAATATTGAAATTGTGAGACAAGGAGTATTTCTTCACCTCCCATCAAAGATATCCGTCGGTTAAGCAAATAATAGCTCCTTAAGTTGTGTATTGGGCAAATTTCTCTTTAGGCGGATATCTTAACATTTGCTTGGTGCAAACCCCTAGGGCAGCTTGAGCAGACTTTAGAGAAGAGATAGCCAACCGAAACCGTCAAAAGGGACAAATCACATGATTATAAGTGATGAACTGTACCAATAAGATATAAGGGATGAACTGAACCTATACGATTGCAGGGTACTTATGTAGATGTAGATAAGATATATAAGTATTAATTTCTTACAAGATAGATGCACTCAAATGATAATATAACATACATTATCATAGGATTCTAGAGAAGTTTTTTATTTTAGTTTATAGAGTATTATATCTACATAATATTATACGATATGAGTTTTTACGGTGCATATAAAATAAAAGTAAAAAATCTGATTTAGAGAGTCAAGTATATTGAATAAGAGAAACTTAAATATAATAATGTTACACCTAACATGACCACAGAATGCTCAAATATGCTCCACGGAACACACTAACTGCACTGTCCAAAAATCTTCCTAATATCATTGTGTTCCAAATAGAAAGTTAATGAATCTTACCATTAAATATGACATCTCTCTTTTTGAAACCAGACCACTCCGAAGTCGTGATACAAACGAAACCGATAAACTTTCCCCCATTTCTTTCTACACTTCGCAGTCATTCCAAAAGCGTCCCAGTCGTCACCCTTAATCTCAAGTTTCGAAACGACCTCAAAAAGTTCCAGAAACCAGGTAAAATCCGAAAGAAATGCGCACCTAAGTGTAAGAAAGCGCCCTAAACGTCACGGAGATAGTGTCAGCGGTGGAAGAAGACTCATTTGTTTTTGGTCGAGACGAATCCTGTGAACAGACGGGGCTTTTTTTATTTTGTCAACCTGTAAGCAGTCCTGCAGCATCATCGTACTCAAAAAGCCTTCCATGTCATCCGTTTAGATAAGAGTCGCTATATTTTAGTCTTTTTCTTCATGAGAAACGCTGAATATCAAACTCCGGTAGTCATGTTACGTATACGACGACCATATTTTTATACGTAGAGAAAAAAAGCGAAAGCTTATCAATGGTATAATTACGATGACAAAATACTTAAAATTGTCCACGAGAAATGGAAAATAAACCTACCATTATTTACTTAGAGAATTTTAGGTTGTAATTCGCTATTTCCCTGATCGTTTTTAAACTTACACGTATTACTACAGACTGGACAACAAATAACTCTAGCTTTCTTATAACGATCTTAGTTACAATGATATTTTATAGAAGTATTATACAAAAGATATATTTTTTGTCATTTTAGCATTAATTAGTTGCATGAAATGTTTGATTCCAATAATAATTATTAACTTCATCTTCCATTCGCCAATATTTTGAGAAGTCCTTCTATCTTTCTTTCCCTCTCCAAATAAAACTGTTTCTTTACTGCTCGTTCCATTTCGCGAGTTTTTCCACTTCCTCTTGCTATTTTATTCTGCTGAGAATGTCGTTTTTTATCAATAAAATATAATAAATTTTCTATTTTACACAACAATCGTTTTTCTCTCCTTCTCTGAGGTATTCTTTTATTCTTTTCCGTTGTCACATTATTTATCACGCGCTATCACTATCTCATGATAATTTTACATAATTCGATGTGCTTTGCAGCGATTCTGATGAATGGTGGGACCGCTAAGTCTCAAAAAGGCCATGAATCGTTTCTATGCATGTATGTTTGTGGAGACGCTGGAAACGTAGTGGACGTCAATGATAGACCTGTAAAGATGAAGAGTAGACCGTGAGATTTCTTGAGCTTTCTAACCCCATCGCCAAGTAATACTTCGGGTTTCCGCTACTTTTCGGCGTCTAATAAGGAAACTGCAGAGGGAAGGAAGATAAGTTGGCGGGAGGGTCATCGCTTCGTTCCCACGGACTTCCGAGCCAGGGAAAACCGAGATGGTAATGACAAAGAAGGAAACAAAGGATGGGCAATTCTTTCCGGAAACGGCTGAAAAAAGTGGGAAGTGGAGGCAAAATACGATTTGGGAGATGAAATGTGGGACGAGACTGTTTTGAAGGATAACGCACAACGACTCGCTCAATGTAGGTCTCAGAAATGGGTCAAGTATTAGAAGTTCCCCAACGCGTACTTGGAAAGTTGAGATGTTACACTAAATGTGTTAATTGTTTTTCTTTCCTTGGAGAAAAGGCGTTGAATTTTCAACGGAAAAGTAAACTTTTAATACTGAAGGCTGTGCCCATTATGATACCGAAGTAATAATTACTAATCAACCGTGACAGGGAGTTTTCCTAAGAGAAGGAACAACAAGTAGTACCTGATGGCGTTAGTTCGAACAAAGCCAAAGTTATCTCAGGTGTTTCCCAGGCTAGCATAATAGGAGCTCTAAATTTCTTAACATATGTCGACGACTTGAGAGATGAGACTGATAGCAGTGTCAGCAAATTAGCAAATGAATCTGTGATTTATAGAGATCGATCAAATGAGGAAGCCCACATTTCTCTATCAAAGTATTTAGATCTTATTCAAAAGTAGTGCGAATAGTGGCAACATGAGGTTATGGTAAGCTCAAAATTACCCGCACAGACCGGGTCAGTAATGATTGAATTTTTACTGAAAGAAAGGTTACGCAACCCGCAGCAGAGAGAAATGTTACGGTTTGGAAGTGAAAAATAACAAAACTGGAGTATTATGATAGTAACAGCGGTACTAATGGCTGAGATGGAACGAAAAAATGCTGGTGGAATTAGGGAATGAGATCCTCAAGGAAAGATACAAGCAAGATGTAAAAAATGAAGGAAATAAATTATGAAAAGAAGTAAGGGATGTATCAGATGCGAAAGACGTGCGCGAGGATAAAGAAGGATGGAAGAATGTTGTTAGTGAAATTTATGGTCATTAGTGTACTTACCCCATAAGTGAACAGCATGAGGGATACATATCCCTCACTGGTAAGTGAATAACAACGAGGAAACATCTAAGAATGCTAAGCTGAAGGTTCAGACTAATGGAAGAAATGATGGGCCGTTTCATCATACACGTAATAGAAAGAGAGCTTTAACGAATGCGGGTTCATAAAGAGGACATGGATAGAGATAGGATCGACATGCCTACGTACTATCAACCATCATTGATTCACCTTTTATTTCCCAATCGGGTATGAATTGAAATATCATATGCACGCATTGAAATGTTTGTATGACCTCATTATCGAAGAATAAGGTTGCATACTAACAATGATTTGCAGAATATTATAAACTAATATAAATTTTGAAGTTATTCGCCGTTTGCTTTCACACAGTAATAAGTTTTAGGATTGGAAGATGAAAATGAATAGGAGTAAAAAGCGATATCTACCATTAACCATTATTAACTCGAAACACGAATAAGGTTTTTTATTTCCCATTTATTTCTGATTGGTAAGAAACTTTATTTTGTTCCAATTAAATACTTAAATTGTACCTCTGTAAAATACATTTTTCAAGCATATGATATTCCCTAAATATCTCCAATTCCAAACTGTGTGACGCACAAAGAGCGCTATATACTCAACAAATAAATAAGCTCCTCGATTTCCACTCCAAAAATAATGTTGATTAACTTCAAAGCATGATGAAATGAAATAATATAGCGTTAAAAATTTTCAGGATTAGGATTATTTGATTTTTTAAATAATTCTGTCATGGATACATAATAAATGCATAAAGATTTTATACGTTTAATATAGATTTAATACGTTTAATATAGATTTAATACGTTTAATATAGATTTAATACGTTATAATGATAGTATATAACTGAGTTACCAAGACAATGCAAGACTTATTACTGATTGTGAGTTATCTGCTCTCCTGAAGATGGCAACGTAGTTGCCGAAAAACTTATTGAAAACAAAACGTTGCAACAAAACCGACCATTTCAGCCTCAACTTTGTGGTAGCTCTTCATGATGAAATAGCAATAAGAACAACTTATACACGTTATCACAGGATTTAATACACACAACCTAGGTTTCAACGCATAGCGTCATCATCAGATGGTTTATTTGCTTTGCAAAGCGCAACCACGAATAATCCCAGCCCCCGCTAGTTGGAATTTTCTAACGGTTGGTTTACTTGAAAACTACGGCTTTATGGACCTATTCTCTACACTCTAATGTAAGACTTATAAATATCACGTAAAAAGTTATCAAAAACTGAAAATACTGACAACGAAGTAGTAAATGGTGAACACAACACGAATAATGTGAGAGCGAACAAATATTCTCACTTCAAAATCATTTGTGCATTTTGTCCTTATTAATCGAGGTTTACGTTTACATTAATTACATTTGGGTAAAATAATCCTCCGAGTCGAACAGTCATTAATTAACAGATATTAATTCAACTCATCTCATCATCAAGGTTGCTCTCATAACTACAGTTGGTTTTTGCTCTAGAGTAATAAAAAGCCAATTTTCGACAATAAACTGCGTTTATTTCGCCAGCTCACCGTAGAGTGAACCCAAAATAATAGGAAACCTTCATAAAGGTATGATGATAGATATCTGGAGTCACTCCTAAACCAACAGTTTTTCACCGGCTTTCGTGTCGGCGCCTTTGTTTGAAATAGGCTAAATGGAGTAGTGAGTGAGGTAGTCCCTGTTTTATGATAGGAATCCTTTTTTACAGAGAAGGGAAAGGGACCCAACGTTCCCATTCGAGATCTTTCGGAAGGCACGACCGAATCATAAATGCGGCCAAAGGAAAGAATAATAGGAAGCGGACGCAATGGGAACCACGCCTCTTCCCGAGCTGCGACTAATGGATCGCTTTGTCTTCTTGCATCACCATCTTTTTGCCCGCATTCCGTGTCATACTCGCACACCGAATTAATGCGAGAAATATGTGCGTTTCGACTCGAATCGCTTCGGATTTAGGTCGATCGTTCAATTATCGGTGGAAAAATCCGTAATGTTTCCGAGAGATTTTTTTCTCGAAGTTACATTACTCTGGATTCAGTTGGCAGAGTTTATTTTTCCTTATCCGACTCGATGATTTATCTAATGGAACTTGAACGATGAAAATGACAATGAGAATGAATGCGTCGCTGTAAACGGATAGGGGATGAGAAGCAATGCGCTGTTCAGCTTTCTCTCGACCTAAAAAGGGCATTGTTTTAAGATGCCGCATTGAAAGACAGCCGCCGCCAAGGAAAACAAGCGGAGATAGTATGAAGCATAACAAGCAAGCCTCCTAATGTCTTATAGATGGAATCGAAAATCACTCCTAAGTTTTTATGGACGATTCGATGTAAACGGATCTCGAAGAGGTTAAACTTTCTTTTCGATGACACCAAATTCAGAGCTTAGAAAACACTCATTAGCCGCATAATGATTCATTTCTGTTCTACTGCAGATTTAGAGGGTAGCTAATAAAGTTCACTGAAAGCATATTGAGAATTTTACAAAAGTAAGAATACTATGAATATAATTTTCTTTCGAGTAACCCTTTAGCAAATATTCCTCACCAATTAATACTGTTTGTTTGTGCCTCCAGAAATATCTTGGGATATTCAATCCATCGCGATAGATTTAATCATCGGACTTTTTTGGCGTCGAAGCATCGACGTCGAAAAAGTCCAATGAAAAAATTGTTCACGCAGTAAGAGTATGAACGTTTCTATCAACCTAAGTTAAAAAGAACAGTTTAACGGAGAAATTTATCTCAATAAGTTAGTACCCTGAGGGTACTATAAGGAAGACTGTGCTTACAGTTCATAAGTAGATAAATTAAGTAAATTTTTGCTTCGTTAGCATAAAAAAGTTGCTTCATTCAATTTTTCATCAATTTTCAATTTTTCATCTTTAGAAGAAAGTTATAGGTCTAAGAAAACGTACAAACCGTCACGAAGAAAAATAGCAGCTTATTTTGGAACTTATCTTGGAATTTCCACTGATTAATTTGTTATAATTCTAGCCTATTCATCTGTGTGCGGAAACAGACATGCAAAAGACGTATTCGTTCTTACGGTCAGATATTTCGTTTTCCAGAGAAGTGAAGAACGAATTTCTCAATGATGAATCAATAGTTAACTATTAATGATATATCAGTAATTATCTATTATTAATCACCAGTTCGCCTATCGAAATTCGCTGGCCCTGTTAAAGAAACAAAACGAAAGCGATGAAGTCTTCCGCAACTGCTTCGGTGAAATCTCCCATTCAAAATATACGAGCTGAAATGCAAGTCCGCGAATTCAATTACGGAAATTGCGTCATGGAAAACCGGCTCATAGCGAGGAGTACGGATGCACATTTGCAAGCTGCCACAAGTTCCATTCGAAGGAACACTAGCGGACGCGTCCTGTTTCAAGTTCACGGATATGAATACGACGGGGAATGACAGATTAGGCACCAGCAGAGAGGTTCGAAACAAGGACTTCGTGAATCTGCAGGAATGAATCCGTGATTCACCGGCTTCCGCATCAGGGAGAGAACACTCAGAGAGATAAAGATGAAGATTCACGAATACGCGGTTATGAAATATTATTATCGTCCGCGTGATAAATTAAGATCTGCGACGGATAGCGTCATCGGATTTTTTCAGAGGTAGGATATTCGCCTTCAGTCGCAATGATTTATTAGCGATTTTTGGAGATTATAATCTCGATGTAAGTTTAACCAAAATGAAATGGAGAAATTTATTTTGCGAATTTACTGCCTATTACCAACCGCTCAATGTCTAAAACTTCACGGGGTGTGTCTTTTCATGCACGTTGATGAATGCATGAATACTGAAGGTAATAATTGTATTTTCATTTAAAAACTCTAAAATTACAGCTAGCGTTTCAAATAACTATATGTACTTCATTAACTATTCTCCCTTGTCCTGAAACCTCCAGAGTAAGTCGGTATTTTTATAGTCCTATCATCATTACTTCACTATTAAGGCTAATTATACTACATATTATGCTAAAGAGAGAGGAAGGATATATAATTTTCCACACAATTTTTTTGTTATGAACGAATTTTTTTTTGTGTGGAAAAGTATACGTATATCCTTCCTTTCTCATGGATTTCCACATCTCGACCACCACCGTAGATTTTATATTATGCTCTAATTATAAGAAATTATTTCTCGTATTATAATTATGAAAAACATTTATAATTTCAATTCCAATAGACGTTACGCTAATCGATACTCTAAAACAGTGTTTTCCAACCTTTACGGTTTCAACTTCCAGAAGGGTGCAGAATGATCGTTTTACTAACTGATGTAAATTAATATTTTACGAATTCCTTGTTCATCGACGAATAGCATTGAAACTATTGGAAGATTCATTAGCTACGAAGCAAAAGATCATGTAAACAAACTGCAAAACTAGTAAAATAAAACGAAATTAACCTGCTTTAGACCCACCATACCTTCTCGAAAGTCAACGGAACGGAAAACGAAAAATATCAATATTTGAGATTCCACTACTGGGCTTCGTACGTCCTTTCCCTAATTTTTGTCTCTCGTTAACCATGTTTTACATGATCTTTCATAAATCTGATAAGATCAAGCTCAACTTTGTGGAAGGGAGCCATACTAAATAAGGTACGAACACTTATAAATATATCTGTGGAAGTTATTAAGTGTTCGTACCTTATTTAGTATGATCTTTCATGTTGTTATTCTTCACCATAACTCCATACTCGTACACCAGAGTTTGTATAATATAGAATTTACCATCTGATTTACATAGCTCACAACTTCATTGAATCGTTATAATACACCTACGACTTTACTGGAAGGTTATCCTAATGATTTTATAAATCCCCGTTTCAATCTCAATAACGCGGTAAACTGTGAGCAGACATTTTTTGTCACTACCAAGTTTTCTCTTATTTTCCCTACTCTGTAGGCCACATTTTACTTTTAGTTTTGATGTAAATAGAGCAAAGCATCCTAAGCTTAAACCTTTTTTGGATTTTAATCGCTCAACGCAAATAAGAGACCCCAACTGGAAAGTAAGTTTCGAATTCGGTTCTCATCTATAAAAAGCCATCCTTCGCCGCCTAGAAAGGTGTAATTTAAAAACAAGTGCGTGTGCGGTACGAGGAACATGCTTCCTCGTACAGAGCAAGTAGAGAGGCTGGGCAAAATAGAAAGGTCAATTAAAGGCACAATCGGAGCGACAAAGAAGAGAATGCTGCTCTGGATGCGCGACCGGATGAATGCGCATGCGCATTTAAGGTACTGCACCACGAATGCAATCCAGGTCGCGTCGTCTCCAAGGTGAAGGAAAAGAAATATATAAATAAAATCTCGGATAGAGATCCGCATGCGAATGCGAACAAGAGACGGCTTCATTTAGTTAGATGAAGAAGTTCTCGAGAATGTGTCATATTTTGAAAATTGACTATTCTTGATCATAGTCGTCTTTTCTGCACGTCACGATTTTGTGAAGTTCATGAATAACTTGAGACTTACTTTAGCCAATGAGCAATTTTTGCAGACTGGTGATTACTCACATATACTCGAATGGCTTATATGTAAATGGTGAAGAAGTAACTCCCCATTTACCAAAACGAAAACGGATATGAAAATATAAAAATGTGTTTTTCTTGTGCAACTTAAGTATGTAAAGGCAATGGCTCCATAAAATTTATATGTTCTAGTAGCTATAATAATTATCTTATTTAATCAAATATTAAAATGAGCCTGGAAAGAAATGATGACTTAACCGTTTTGAGGTAACTTCGACGAAATAACTGGAGAACCTTGCTAGAGAAACATACGCCACCTAATGATTCTCATCCATCAATTTCTGGGATTTTAGGCAAAATTCATATGATTTAAGAATACTATAATAGTTCCACGCATGTTCCTTTGAAGATACACTATCAAGGTCCCTCTGTTCATAATGAATTATAAGCATCCGGAAGCTACTAAAAGCGATATCATGTTGTCTAACTTCAAATTAAAATTTTGATGTTCAATAGCATATTATGAATAAAAAATTGGAAAGTATTTCCTTTGCTTGAATCAAAGGGATATTACAAAAGAAGAAAATATCAAGGTACTTTTAAACCTCGCTTTTCGGAACTGTATCTTAAGTTGTTCTGAGCGGAGGAACTATTGGCGCGAAAAACCGATTCTTCCTCGTGCTCTATCGTGGGAACGGCTATTTCCAAACTCAGAAACAGCTCAGTGAATATTTGGGTCGTTTTCCACTTCACTATGCTCAGCTGATTTCTGGTCCATGTAATATTTTATTATGTGGAATACTAAGGCGGATCGAAGGCATAATTTCGAACGTTTCAAGACGCAGCATCTGCGTCATCAGTGTCCTTTTAACTACACGAAAAATGAAATATTTGGTCCTCATATTATAAAAGAATCGACTCTGGTCATTATTGTTGATACGGCAATCATCAATATATCAAATGTTCCGCATTTGCATTAGAAAATTAGTTTTACGCGGCACAATTTCACTGATCGGCCAACAAATGTGATTTGTAAGCGGTCCATATCACACATTCTACATCTGTTATACTCATTGCTTTCTTGCAATTTCCTGAGGAGATAGGTGAAGTGAAGGTAAGTGAAGATGATATACACGTTTATTGAAATTGCTTCTATAACATCTGTTACCCGAAGAATGTAACGAGTCCATAGAATAGGAGCATCATTGAAACTGAGGATAATAGTGGACGTTTATTGGTTCCCAAACGAACTACGGAATAAAAAAAAATTAACGATATTTTCCGGAAGGTGAAAAAGCAATCCCAATCCTTCCTAAGAATGCGTTTTAACCGTTGACATCGTGGGAGTATGGTAGATATTAATTTCGCATGGTTGATAGACACTTCAGCTCCGACTTTTCGCAGATTCATTCCGCTACGAAATCTGCACCCTTGAGCAAAGGTGAGATCGGAAGTTACGTTTCCTTCTGTTTAGTTTCAGTTTGATGACGGAAAGTATCGGCAATCACATCCGTGGAGGTTAATTTGCCTCACAAGGTGCAAAAGGTCAGTAAATGAAATGGGTAATATGTCAGTCGTAACGGGGCGATCGTCTCTTACTGAGGAGCATCTTATCAAGTGTAGCACAAAGTAGTTCGCGGATAGTTGAGGGGAGTTTATGAATATTATAAAAATCCAATTTCGTTTAAATGAAGCAAACAAATTCTATGATATTCAACATGTAATCGATTTATATTTTTCCAATATATCAGATATTCTTCCAGATACGGTCAAAATCGGAAAAGTGTCAAGAAGTCTGTGAGGCTTAACGCACGGTGAAACTTATTCCAAGTTTATTTAGAACAAAATCATATGAAGTAACGCTTGAATTTGTTCAATCTACACCCAAATGTGAAACTGAATTTTTAAGATCTACATCAATGTCTTATTAGATGATAGTCGTGCTTTAAAAGTAACAACTATTTTTTATGATTGTAATTAGGCCCTCTGACCAGGAATGAGTTAAACCTGATCCAGACGACACTTATTGCTTTTATAATGATATAATGAAAGGAAATTAAGCCACGGATGAGCAGAAAAAAGATGAAAATATATAAGACCAGAAGAAGTAAATCTTCTTCTTCAACTTCTCTGAAATCATCTTCCTATATTACATCCTGCGAAACACTAACAACATAAATATCTACCCTACCGTTTATTTGCTTTTGAGAGGAAACCCATCGTGAATGTTTTTCAGGATTCCACGCCTTTCTTCGGAATCTTTCTCTCCTCCTCATGTCCCTAAGCTACGAACCTACTTACTCCGAAAATGGAAGGTTGTAGCAGCATCCTCTTCTGAGATTTACCTAGAGTTTTTTTTTAATGTTCCCCGCGACAAGTCATACAACCTATTCCCTTCCTTACCCGTCCGGTTACTTCTCCCTACACGTCCGAGCATCTCCTTCCTTCACAACAGACAGCGCTGTAACACTCATTCACTCTTCGTTTTGTCTGGGAAGTCAGATAGAACCGATGTCGGAGCCATTGTGCGGATTCTATCGCCTGCTTTCAGTCGCTGAAAAACTCTACAACATCAGAAAAGGAATCCTCGCCCCCCATAATATTCTTTCCCAAGCTTTAGATTAGCAAAAATTTTAAAATTAGGTTATTAAGTTTAAAATTAGGCATTGAAAGGCCATTTACTGCAGAAATATTCGAACTTTTCAAGTTTGCAGGCTGTTGAATGCATCAGAAACTAATGGAATCGTAACAATGTGACATTTAATGCATGATGAGATTAATCGCATGAGAATATAGCTAAATAATGGAAATGAAACATAATGATGGGCTCCCGGATAGCCAAGTGGGCAGCGCGTTCACCTCCGATGGAAGTGATGCCGGTTTCAAATCCCGTTGGGAGCTTCCATGTGCGAAATGACCTTAGCTGTAGAAGCACTTTTAATTAACAATACTACTACTACTATTACTTGTGCTACGAAAAACAATTATTTATATCCGTAAAAGAGATCAGAATTCTTTGTGCTTCGTTTCCTTCACAGCGCACTACCAGAAGCCAAGCCCTATCCTTAAATTGTGAATCTAAATAATATGAATATCATGAAAAAGGGCCAATGATCCCTTTGAGACTCGCGATTGGAATTTAGTAATTTAACAACATTTTTAAACGGATACATTTTCATCGCGATCCTGTTGTAAATAATTGCATTTGATAAACTTTATATTGAATGAGCGATGAAACATTTCTTACACCAAAGAAATTAATTAAAGCCTCCCTATCTTACTTGGGCCTCTCGTAATTATTCAAGTTTTCACAATAAGTATGTGAAAACCGGAGAATGATTTACATTCAATTCCTAATTATTCGCAATGTGAAATAATCAAGTGAAAAGCCACTTTCTCAGGTAGATCAACATCAACAGCGTCGTTGTAAAGCGAAATACAAATGTGTTTTCTTTAACCAGCACACGAAACAAACATCGCTATTTTTGATTTTTCATTGTAGCAGAGGAAACAGAAAGGATATTAATTTATTGCCAGGACTTGTTTGGATGTATCCTTTGAAACATTCCCATTTTTACTGCTGGTATCATTGACTTAGATACAAGTAATCTGGTATACTATTTTATCGAAAGGAATCAGAATTTACGAAGACACAAGTGCTACATCTTTGTAATTGGTGCTTTAGATTTTAACTTTGTTTTCTTTTTAGAATCAACGGAACAATATGGTGGATTCTGGCAAACATCGATGTGTTATAAAATCAAACTTTTATAGCATTGAAAATCACTTGGAAGTTTTCGATGACCGGTAGCGACTGAAAATATACTCCTCAGCAATCAACAGCTTGATCACCCTGTTACGAGGGCTCATAAATAAATATGAATTTCTGTAGCTTAATTGCAGGAAAACCCAAATTTTAGCACGATCTTTTCTGGTGTAGCCCTTGCTATTTCCTAATCGCAGCGCAGCAGTAAATTGACTGACTCAACACCAGGTTTCTAACGCACGTCGACTACGGTTACACAATAGATACTAATCACTCTCTCCGCGCAGTTGGAAAAGGTTTCATTCACGATTAGTCCACACCCTCTTCCCTTGGACTGCCCAATCCCCATTTCCTGGACCCAAACTGCCCTTTGCAAAGTGACGAAAAAAGTTTTTCACGCCGAGAAAAGGAAATTCGCCCTCGTTGAGTGAAGCCGTTTGGCTTTCAAATTCATCGCAGGATACTCTCTCTTCCCTTGCACGCCAGAAATCAGCGTCCGGTCAGGTTTAATCTCCCTTACAGGCGCCTAAATTAAATATTCGACCCGATTCAACCCCTGGAAAACGTGTAGGTGATTATCTTTGCGAAATGCATCTTTCCGTGGGAACCGATAGGAAATGTCTGCGTAACAAACAACATTGTGAGCGTGCTAAGTAGCATCAACTAAGCCGTTGAATTTTAAGATTGATAAAGATCAGTATCTACTCAAAAGCTTAAAATAAATTACAGGAGAAAATTAGCAGCAGTTATTCTGGTTAGGGAATTATTGCTTACAAACGCCCTACGTTTTATTCGAAGAAACATTAGAGATAAGGAAAATCAGATCTCAGTAATGAAAATTTATATAATACTAACATATCAAATCAGCTATATTCATTGTCCTACAGCTTCTTATCCTAAAATCGTACAAAGAGAATGGAATAGAGTAGAATATTGTATTGATACATAACACTTGCAGCACCTACAGAGCAAAGAAAAAATGTTTGCATATTGGTCTGCTTCTGCTTGTTTAAAGTTAATGTTTACATTACAATCCTACTTTAAAATTACAGATTTCACATTATAATTTTGGAAATTTGAAAATATTAAAAAAATAATACATAAAAGTATAAGTATTAGATTGGCATCCATTATAATCTGCAACCAACTTTTAGGCAGTTAGTTCATAATATGAAGGAGTTTATTTTCAAGGAAAAGTGTGTACTTTGGTTTTTCGTCACTTTTGTGCTATGAAAAGGTATAACTACAGAGAAGTAAGGTACTCGTGAGATCAGTTCCCCAGTAGAATTTAGAAGGGTCAGGGAAAATTTTTCTAAAGGACGAACATTCGAATTAATGAAAAATAATACAATTAAGTCCGTTAAACATATAAAAATCTTCTCACCAAGTCTAGGTGAAGGCTAACTAACCCTTTCACGGAAAGTAAACATCAGTGCCATGAGCAAAATCGAAAACCGTGACCAGTGAAATTGTATGCATACCACCGAAAGAAAATGCACAACAAACAGAGCACTAGACTTACAAAAAGCTTGGGGTGGTCGTGTTCCCACGCACACCTAACCGACAATTATTCGGCCTAAAAGTCGCCGCGATAAGAGCTCCCGAAAAAATTGGACCGCTGTGAGAATTGCATACATTTACATATTTCGTATTCTAATTTCTCAACACTTTGCCACACTTTTCTTTATTGCAGAACTTCCTGTCCAAGTCTGAGAGCTACATACAATACGTTAAATGTAACTATTGGTTTCCTCTGACAAATTTCTCTATTAAAACGAGATTCGATCCATAGTTAGGTTGGATATAATCCCTGACATGTATTAAGAATATTACAATAATGTTTTTATAAATATTTTTTATCTTTTCTGCTATGAGAATTGAAGTTGCCACTGATGGTTGAGTTAGTTGTAATTTAAAAGAACTTCAGACACCATCAATATTCTTGACAGTTTCTGGAGTTCTTTTAAACCGCAACTTGCCTGCTATTATTTACCTATACCAGAAAATTCAAGTTGAACTTTTGAATAACTGCAAATAGCATTTAAAGGGTGTTATGTATAGAATAGATTTGGCTCTAAATTGGCGGTTTAGGATATTAATCATAAATTATTATTATTATACAGCACTATTAACATATACAATAAACATAGGTACATAAACTTATCTCTCATTTGATAATTTTTAAGCAATTTTTCATTATGTAGAGGGTAATATTTGTTAGTTCTTATGAATTGATACACTTATAGAGAAGCAGTAAATAATTCGTCATCCATATTGGATTCAGAATGATGTCTATGAGAGATTTCGACAATTATCTTAGACACCAGAACGATCATTGTTTCAAAAGAATGACGGATGCGCTAAAATATAGTAAATTGAGAAGAATCGTAAAAGAGTCAATTGTTTACATTGCCCAATTCTTGATCGATTTTGATACCCAGTTATACTTCCACATTTCCTTAGACATTTCTATTTCGTTTGCACAAATACGACGGCTAGTTTTAATGCTGTCTGACTTATAAATATACAACAAAGTAATGTTTTCATACATAAAACTGTATCAAAACCATAATTCGACATTATTCAATACAAAGAAACCTCAGAAATTCCATTCGCAGTGCAACAAACCCTATTCAGATCCCTCAATTTACAATCCTCCCCCTTTGAACGCCTCCTTATCGTGTTGTGGTCAGTATCCTTCCTCATCCCTTAGTTCGCTTCCTTTCCTGTTGCACCAGTCCAATACATTCTCTCATAGTTTCCTCCTCCACCCAATCGCCTCTTGTCCTTTAACTAACTCGCCGATTACATTATAGAAGCCGCCGCACCGGCAGAATTCAGGTCACACGCCTGCACGCAAAGACCGTGAAGTGAATGTGGAAGGAGAGACGAATGAGCAGCAGTTGGAGGGAAGAATGAGAAGGAAAAAGGAGAGAGAATCAAACTCGAATTAAGTAGGCCTGACTCTTTCAAATGAACCACATTCGATTCCTGGAATCTCAGATCTTGTTCTGTGTTTTTGTTTCGAAAAGGATATCTGCCCCATTCAACCCTCGTCCACTTTCGGTTGGCTTCTTTCTTTTGTTCTTTTGCGGACTCCATTTTGGAGACAGTTTCGGAACGGGGAAGAAGAGATTCCGGTACGCTCGGAAAAAATTACGGAAAACGAGCAGGATGTAATCTTTCGTTAAAATGAGCCTAAATCTAGATCTCAAAACCAGGTAAACGGAAATGATACAGCAAAAAGAGAAAGCAAAATTGCGAAAAAAGTAATGAGCATGATACAGGTGACAACATCAGAAATTAATTTCATTGTAAACTTCAATACGTATTACTCGCTTCTCCTTTTGCCTATACCTTTTCAGTATTATTGTGTATCCCTTCATGGAAACCTCAAAAGAAAGACTCAAATACTTACAGAAGGGTTAAATTGATAGCTATAAATGAATGATTTTATTTATTTTATAGGCCACCCGCTTACTTGATTAAGTACCTAAACAAGGGGTTAAAAGTTTACCTTTACGAAAGTTTCAAACGACATAAAAGATTCAATATGAACCATATCTTGTGAATTTCAATGGGGTAATCAACTACAGAAATCTTTAATTCCCACCGCATATTTTTAGATCTTACATTTACATGAATATCCTTTACTGAGCTTCATAACATAACGTAACATAGATTGCTGAATTACTCATATATTCATTTAGTACTGATATATTTAGTAGCAAAATTTAGATTAAATGCTCATATTTGTGAAGGACAAACGTTAACTTATGAAGGGAATCTTATGATCACCTAACACCAAAGGTAAAACAATGAAAGCAAAGACTTAGTATTTTTCCAAGTAAAGTAATACTAAGTCTTTGCTTTCATTTTTTATTTTTCCAAGTAAGTAATACTAAGTCTTTGCTTTCATTGTATATGGCTTTCCACGAAGTCACGCCTAACAATATCGATTTTACCAAAGGTAAATTCCGGTGATTTAAAACTGTTGCAAGGTATTCAGCTGGGCTTTATTCGTAACATATGCAACTTCTTACGGAAAAATCCCGAATAGCAGCGAAAACTGACCATAAGACAATTTAAAACGAATTTCTCAATTCATGAGATATTTATATCGTTTATTACACAGTTTACACAGTTAACCCGCAGAATATGAAGCTGCGAATCCAATAGGCAGATTAACGATTTTCTTATGCAGATAAAATAAATTATTTTAATTTCTTTTGTTTCGTTGACGTAACATTCGTCCCTTTCTATCGACTGGGATTTTAAAGAAGCAGTTTCCGGATCAGAAAACCCTAACTGTAAGTTAATCGATGCTAGAGAGATATTTACGGTTATTCAAATCATTCTACCATATTATTTTAGGATACGCATTCCTACAGTAACAGAAGCAGATTCCACGGTGTTACCCATGTTAAAGGCTTTTTGCACTACTAAAATTCCTCTTCCATTATAAAAATAGCGCGCTAAGTCTAAATTTTCAACAACAATAGGTATGAAGGTTTTTGTTCCTTCAGAAATACTGAATCTGTGGCAGAAGATATCAAGGTCGGTAAAATGTTCAGCCATAAAAATATCCGTAGCATCATCAATGAAAGAGTAATTTTCCACTTATCTTATAGATGGAAAAAATCTGCGTTATACCTAAAATTGGTAGTGTTTAATTTCCATTTCTCGTGAAAGAACTAATTTTTACCTAAAGTAAGGTCTAGAGAATAAGGATGTTGGAAACGTAATATTCCAGTTTCAAGTTTACAAAAGATGATATATTCTGCATAGTTCCGTTACATTTTTCATTATTTTGAAGAACTGGATGGCCATGTGGGTAATGCGTTCGCCTTCAGTGAAACCGGATTCTATTTCCGGTGGGCGCTAACATTTATCAGTATTCCCCCAGCAGCGCGATGAACATTGGTCGCTGCCTGAATTAAGAGGTGGCGAAAAGCCAATTACGGCGGCGGGGGAGAAGATGCGCTGATCGCGTGTAACCCACTGTAAATGCCGGGCGATTCCCCACTCCTCAAAGGGATGTTGCGCTAGGAATTTACTTTACTTCTTTACTGGTTAAATAACGTTTCGGCTAATCAGACTCGACGACACTAACATTTTGTTGCTGACTCTACCTAATCGTACTATATAATATCAAAATCTAGATTGATAACCAATTTGTTTATCATAATAATTCACAGCTGTAACCTCGAAATCACCCATTTTCATGTAAGGTGGGCCCATTTCGTACAGTAAAGCAACGGTGTTGGATTCCAAGTTAAAATACCATGAAAGGTTTGCTTTAATTAACTTTAGAATAAGGGTCAATGAAACGCATTATAATCATTCACATATTAATAAATGTACGCTGTCAAAGTTTTGCTGTAACAATATCAGTAAGCTGTGGTAAGAACGAAGGAAATTCCTTCGGAGCTGAGGGGTATCTTCCGACAAATAGAAAACGTAAATTTAATAAGCATGAACAGGTCCATTTGGCAAATCACGGCGCTCACTAATTTCGTCCCACAGCACGGAGACACGCGTATCACGCTAACTTCTAGAAGTGTACCGTTAACGCATTAGATGAGTAACGTACCCATTGTGCAGTGTTATTAGCGCGAAACCACATTTCCATTTCGCGTGACGGTACCCTTTACAACTGAAACCGTCATCTTCCTTTAGACTTATCCTTCACTGTGTCTATTTTTCTCTTCTCGTCGTGTTAGAGCTTCTTTCACAGTTGCTTTTTGCTTTTAAAATTCAGATACGTTAAGCTTAAATGCGACATTGATAGATTGACGGGTGAGTGATTTTTTAAATTTCTCTCCGCATGCATTCGTGTCAGTAATCGCACGACAACAGTTTTCAAAATTCGGTTTTACCGCGCAAGCCTTTATTTTATCTCATTTCAGCGAAGAACTAGAAAAATATTTCAATATTTCGAAATTAATCATCAGTTACGTCTTCCGATCTTTGTTGACTCAATAACATCGCTTAAGTTGCCATAGTTGCCCTTTTCCTTTCGACTTTCATTTCAATAGTTTTGTCGTCCATGCACTGGTTTGCACCTATATTTCTAACAATTATCATTTGGTATGCGATAGTTTAAGTCGCCACGAGTATGGCATGACTAATAAATATCTCAAAGGTTTCTTAAACATCGCTTAACTAACAATTGGGATCTGTTAAATACAATCGAAAGTTTTAATCTTTCGACTAGTTGGTACTGCTGGAAAATTTTCGGCTTATTTTAATTTCAAGGCTATTTTAAAGGATATTAAGAATTAATTATTTCCCATTGATTGCCGCGTTCTGAGGGGATTGATTATTTTACTGTCGGAAGCAGGCTCTCGTAGTTCCAATATAGCAACAGATATAATATTTCTAACAATTTTGCCTGTTTTTGTCAGCCGGCTGACAAGTTTTGAAAGACCAAAATCCGTTTTTCGTTCCAAAACTCGACGAATCTTGGAGTAAGCGCATGAGTATAATAAAGACTCAAATATTCCTAACACTCTTATCGTGTAAGCTTGCATAACTTTAACCCTTCTCGTGATCTAATTTAGAGTCAATCCATGACCAACTCAAATTCAAAACACTAATTGCTTCACAATGTGGGTAATGATTATGTGGGTACACTTCACAGCTGGCGGTTGCATATCTATGCAAACGAAATATTTTCCATTGAGAATAAACCTTGAAATTTGCAGTGATAAGACAAAAAGTGTTTCAGTACCCGCATTGGCCAAAGTGTGTGACGCGAGAGATCAACGTACGTCTCATTTGAATTGAAATTGAGTCGGCATTAATTCACGTTCGATGCATCAGTTATTCTCTCTTTCATAATTTATTCATTTATGTAAAAGGATGAGGACGAACAAACCATAAAGCTGAGAGGAAAATTCATTTGCCTGGAAAAGTTTCCCAATAGTGAATTTTCTTAATTTCTAGGACCTCGAAGCAGCAACGCAAATCGGTCAGCGTCAAGCCACAGAAACTACACGTCTAACTTTAGAAATACTTTATTTTATATCTTCAGCTAACTGCGATGTATCAATGTCAGTTGTTATTGAAATAACTTTTTTTAAGATAACAATAATGATACAAACGCGTCAAGTGTCCTGTGCAGCATTGAACAAGTGAGACATAGAAAGATATTAGTGATTCCCAAAATTTCCACAATCATGGGATTAAATATAAAATATGCGCCTCATTTCGCAAAATAATTCATCGTCAGCAGGGAAGTCTCAATAGAACAGAAAGAAGTATCAATTTTTTTACGTAATATATTTTTCTATATCAATATTGTTTTAAAATAAAAGTAACTAAATGAGCAGCTCTAACTTGGTACATGATTTACAATTGATTTTATGTGATTAAGGATAAAGAGTATTTATTTTTTTTTACATTTGATACACTGTTATTTATTCATTTATTTATATATTTAAAATACTGCCGTAGACGCAAAGTCGGGTGGCTACACTAACTTATACAACAATGTACTAGAGCTAACAAAATCAATACTACAAAGCTCTACATACACAACTGCAGAACATTATTATTTAACCACCTCCAATGATATTTAACCACCTCCCGTGTATGCGTGAATTCGTAAAAATTTACTGTCAAAGAGAAATTTTATCTACCTATTTGAGGTTTCATCCTGGTGACGAAGCTTAGGGTAGTTAAAGTAAGTGACAAATTTTCACACTGCGTGCCCTCCTTGCAAGCGTGGGCACTTCCCTAAACGTTTCGGAAGAAGGAAGGATGTCGAACGGAAATCGCAGCGATGGTCCACAGTACGGGATTTCCCGAGACGGATATTGGGTTGGGCCGCCTGAGTCACTCGCATCGGTCCGAAGTGTGTCGAGATCGCGGCGGTCGTGTGGGCGAAGAATAGGGGGCGTGTGCGCGGCCATTCGCTATCCCTTCGGATCGCGACTGCTTCGAGGTCAGCTGAGTTCGGCGCGACCGGAACGACGGCGACGGAAAAAATACCACTCGTCATGAATGGAGAGACGATACACTTTTCGTTCCTCTTTTTTATCTTGCCGAGGGGTGAAAAAGAAGCGTGAGTCGAGGGGGAAAGGCGTGCGATCATCCGAACTTTCTCCAATCCCGAGAAGCCTCGATTCATAATTGATAGGGAGCGCGGATGAATGCCCTGAAAGTGGTTCGCCAAAAAAGGCACAAGTCGGGGGCGAAAAAGGAAGTGATTGAGCTCAGAAAGCAGTTGAGTTTGATTTAATTGTAAACAAATAATGCTTAGATCATGGACCAATCGCTGATTTGTGCAAAAAGTAATCGATTTAGTTCACTGCCATTCACTACAAGAGAAAAATTACAGAGAACGACAGGAATCGTAAAAAAATAAATTATAGCTTACTAACGAATTAAAACGAGAATAATATAGTTTAATTTCAGAGTTATTTCCGCGAAGCTAGAAGAGGGAATGCAAAAAAATTATGATAAAGACACCACATAAACGATGTTCTCAGCTTTCTTCTTAGTAACATTTCAAGTCCAGATGATTTTCCCATGCTTACTTGAATTGTTGAAATTTGGTTAAACAAGTTCGGGTGCCCGGCCCAATGATTAGTTTTAGATTGAAAACATCAAAAAAGCGAGAAAGGACAACACGATATTAATTGATAAAATAAAAAAAAATATCCATGCGAAATACTGAGGAAATATGGAATGGAATCTTTGCAGGGATCCCATCCCAGGATGAGGGAATTGTGAGACAAGATCAAAAATACGGAATTTCCAACTTCCCTTCCAACTTTCTCTTTAGACCGAAATTACAACAAGTATAAGATAGTTGAAAATATAAGTAGCAGAAGTCTTCTACACCTTATCAGCTTTGAATGATACTTTTCCTGATTTTCGTCAAATGTGAATGCAACAGAGTAAGAATATTTTCTTACGATTCAAAACTCCAGTATTTTGCTACCACAGGCAATTTTTGGGTCGTCAGTATTGTTGGATCGACTTGTCTGTCTTTTACGGAGATACATAATCTGAGCTGCAAAGTTGCAATATTGAATTGCCTCATTCGCTCGGAACGGCACGACAGATGGCGGCAAATTGCTAATCTTAATCCATCGCTCAACAGTACTTATTATTACAACATATGGTAGGTTTTTCGTTTGTAAGACATTGTGAATGCAATGTCATTTTATCAAATGGAAAAAAATCCGAAGGAGAAACGGACATGAAAAAAGTCTGACGGAACAATAGCTCAATGGATAGAGCAACCGACCGGCAATTGGGAGAGCAATCGAGTCCCGGTTCCGTCAGACTTTTTTCATGTCCGTTCCTCCTTGGGAATTTTTCTAGGTGCACGTCTTATCACCTTAACCCTTTTCCTTGAAAATGGAAAAAAATTAATTAAGTCGAGGTTCGATGAGTTATAATAGAATTTCATTATTATCATCTACGATCTCCACCTCTAGATTCTACCAGTTACGTTCACCGTTAATCTGCTGCATAGAAATGCCCAAGGAGAAATTGTGGCCCAAATTAGTCCACATTTAGTCCAAATCTTCGAGAATTTTATTTTTGCTGAATCAAAACAAAAGAAAGAAACCACTCAAACTCGCAAAAGCTATTATTTAATAATAATAATAGTACCCAACAATGGCATACATTCTTCAAAATTTTTACTCAAGATACCATTAATTATGAGTTATTTGAGTTATTATCAATGAGTTCTTTAGCACAAGATTAATGATGAGTTAAATGCCCATATGTTGTCATTAACCTATAAAAATACATTCCGGATTTGAGGTCTAGCAAAGTATTCATCGTTGATCAATTTGATCGACACCTCATTCCTTTAAATCGCTTAAAAAAGATACGAACAGAATTGTCCATGTGATTGTATTGAGGCTAAATTTTTAAGAGAAGCTGCCCGTAACCTCCCGAAGATCTCAGCATTAATAGGCTAATTGAATGACGTTTTCAAACACTTACGGCTGTTAGCGCTAACGATATATTCGCGAGTAAAAACGTTTGGAATTTAGGTTTTCCACCTCGAAAGATCTCATACACTTCGAATAGGCGTAGCGACAGCAATTAAAACCGTATAGCGGAACCTGAGGACTGCTGGCGTCTCAACCTCACTCAGTGAGCTAATAGTTCCTTCTCGAGAGCCCGAAGCAATAAACAAGCACCTTCCCCTTACATTCATCCCCGGCTTATCCCGTCACCTTCGTGCGTGAAATTATCGGATTAGCGAGCGGCGGAAGACCTCATTGAATGCACGCCAAGCAGTCATGTACCTTTAACCGCTCGGCCGCGTCCTCTCCTTATCCAGAAGGCGTACCAGTACTTATGGCTCCGACTGAGACCTACTACCCGACGCTCGGGATGCGTCGACGAGGCCCTAGCGCGCTATGTGTGTCAGATGCATGAAATGAAGGAAGTGCCGATGAAGGTGGAGCCAAGTTCGGAGCGGCTGCGTCACCCCACTGAGGAGTCGAGAGGGCAGGTTGGGGGTCATGAAAGAACTCAATGGAGAGGGCAGAGGGGGACGTGTGGGAGGCAGGCAAAAAGGGCCTTTGAGAGGGTCGATGAACCTACCTTTCTCACGGTGTTAAATGCAAGAAATGGCCCTTTCCCGATAAATAGGCGTTTAGGCATTCGTCTTCTTGGGAACCTTGAGGATTGTCTGCAGAAAGGGGTCGGCAGGAGAAAGGGGTTTCAGTCTATGAATGGTTTCTTTTCCTCAGTTTCGTAGCTCGAAATGGCCATTTTCTCGATCGTTAAAAAAATTATGAGCAACCACGGAGGTTGGAAACACGGCAATGCACTTTTCAAAGCGTGCTTAGGAATACGTTTTGGGAAAGTTTACTTCAACCGTATGTGAGATGAACGGCGAATGGAGGAAGGAAATCTTCGAACTGAAAAAAAACAATGCCGGTTGCAACATCCCGCATGTCCATGAGTAAGTAGGATGACAACTCATACAAACATGTTCCATTGATACGACGAAGGAAAGAGAATCCGGGAGAAGATTACGGAAGAGTTTAATAAATGGATTTCCTTTGCTCCTAAACCCATTATTTTTGAAGCACGCGTCAATGGAGAAACTCAAAAAATACCTTTCAAAGGAATGCTCATAGTTTCTGCAAAATAACTGCACCTTTAATATTAAATACACGATGATATATTTAAATCTAGTTAGCCTCCCATAATTAATTTATTTTGTCACTCATAATTAATTCACTCCGTTAAAACCACATTTCCTCTTGAGATAAAGAATGTTCAGAGAATGTGTACACATATTATAGTATAAAAAATACATTACATTAAAATTCAATAAACCCTTAAGATACGTCGTGGTCGACACTTTCTGATTCACTAGGAGATGGTATACCGGCAATTCGTTATGCATCACCATCAACAGAATTATAGAAAGAGTGCTAATGCATTCGCTGGTACACGCTTATGTCAAATGTAGAATCAAAGGATTATGTGTTACATACACATTTATAAGTTATTGGATGTAATTAGATACATTTCTTTATTTCTGTCCAAGCATTTTTTTATAAAAGTTCCAAATCAAACCTTTACATTCTTGAAAAAGCGGAAACAGAAAATATACAGTTTTCTAAAAATAAAACGTTTCCCTTTTATTTTGATAATTCTTCAGTATATTTCATCCTCTTCACAGAGATCGCACGAAAATAAAAGATCCTGAAGTTATATTACGCATCGTAAAAAGTTACCGTATGACAAATCGGCACAAGCCGGGAACGTTCATGTCTACCTTTAGCCCAAACATCTCCCAAGGGGATAAAGAAAAACAGATTTCGGCAGGTACAAGTGAAAAGGGTCTTGAGAAAAACCTGTTCTAATAATATCTTCCCATCTTTGGGTCAAGGGGAGAAACCGATAATAAACCATCACTTTACTTTTTAATCCTCCTACCTGAGAAGCAGGTAGAAGAGACGCTAAGAGAATAACAGCAGGTACGAAAAATCGATTCGAAGCACACAAAGTTTAAAAGCTTTTTATGCAACATTTAGTTGTTATCTGTTAAATATAAAAAAGAAGGATCTTCATGTGGGACGAATAAAAAGCCTCGTGCGAGGAATTTTACGGGCATCTTTCGCTAGTTGCGAAAATACACCTGACTGCCCAATTTTCATCCTCGAGGCTCATAACGGAACATTCCTAGTGGATTTTTGCCGCCTCGTTCTGACGCTCGTACCCATCTCCAGCACGGGGGAGAAAGGAGATGAAAGCCAGGGAGTTGGAAGGTAAGAGGGGAAGATAGGAGGAAATCTGTGGAAGAAGGATAGGCCCACCCTGAGGTTGAATTGGAATGCGGAGATGTTTATGTGCTATTTCCTGCAAACTTCCCAGGACGAAATGCTTACTGTACATCTATGATGAGACGCTACCACTTTATCCATCATCATTATTTTTCTCTCCCTCAGACAAATTTGAAACTGCATCTTCTCCCAGGCTTATACGTAATTCCTTACTCATATCTAGTAAAATATGCAAGGGAATTCGAAGGAGAGCATATAAATCATACACAAATTGAAAAATTGAAATCAACCAAAAGCTAAACAGATGTTGTGTGAAAGAATCTTTCGTTGGTCAACAATCAAGAAGTGTGGAGTTATACTCGGTAATGACAAGCAAAGTAGCCTCAACGTGACTGACGTTGACGTCAGAATTTAATCATAGGGTTTTGAGTACATACAATGGATAAATTAGAGTACTTCTAATGGCATTATAAAGAAAAGATGAAGTCGAGAAAGGTACTATATAGACGCGAAATCACGCGAAAGGTACTACTTATATAGACGCTCCAACATTTGTAACGGAAATGAAATACGGAGAATTGTTTCACCGTGTCCAACTGAAAGTATTCAATGGGTTAAATTTCTTACTTCCCTCTCAAGAAAAACAAATTTTAAGCCTATCTTTCAGAAACCAAAAACATTGAAAAAAATCGAATTTTCAAGGATAAATCACAATAAAATATAATTCCATGTCCATTCCAAATGTAAGAAATAAAAATATAAGGTATAAATAAGTGTAAGAGTTATGAGAAATACCGCTATATAACCTCTTCCAGACATAGAAGTGGTAGAAGAACGATTTCCCAGGAAATGCTTCTTCGATTCTTTATCACCCTTATACACTTTTCTTGCCTTTGGAAAGGTCCGGCTCACACCCGAGGGCCTATACAAACAGTAAACGGTTTCCTACCTAAGAAGTCACAAACCGAAACTCCATGGAAAGATCGTGAAAAAGCTATCCCAAAAACTTGAAATCTACCCTGTCATGGTGGTGTAGCCCTATTTGTCGACTTTTATTCTTCTGTAAGTCATTGTTACGGGCTCGTAAAATCCGAACAACGAACGAGCGAGACGAGTTGAAATCTCCAACTGACCTACGTTCCTTCGGGTCCATCTATTGGGCAAAGCCCTCTTGCGCGGCCACTTCCTTTCATGCTGTTTGTAAGAGTGAGAAAGGTGGATATCTTATCGGAAAAGTTCCGTTCGTGTAACATATTTATGACTTGAGCGTTGAGCCGCCCCTTAGGGCATAAAGTATCGTAGAATGACGATTATCTTCGGTACCAACTGATGTGCCCTTTCACTTGAACTTTACATCGCAACTTCAAACAATTTTTTGACACTTTTATTAATCGGTTCCTAAAGGATTGAATTTTAAAAGAATCCAACGGGGAAATCGAAGTCAACCGCTGTGGCGCTAATACTAATAAGAAACAAATCTGTCTTGCCTATTTCCCTAACTAGTTTTACATAGTGGTTACTTATAAAATTTCTCGTTTCTGCTTATAAAATGAAAGAGACCCGATAAAAAGTTCCTTACTATATTTTATTTAGATGTAGTTTATTATATACCACATACTGATTCCTGTAACACGCCTTAGTTTGAGTCTATATATGCTGATTTAGAAAAGGAAATATTGAAATAAAATACTTATAAAATAGAAAGCTTATAGAAGTTATAAAAAGTATATATAGAATTATTATAAAATAGAAAGCTATGATGTTCATAATGTTAGTTATCCACGATTAGTTTGGTAACCCAAGTCAAATGATATTAGCACTTCCTTGAAACTATTACTCTTCCTTATTTTTTTATTGAATATCAGCGTTGCATTGGAACTGTTTTCAATAAATACCGGAATATAGGCCAAGTCATTCGTTAGTTTCAATGTCTCCGTCAAAGATTCAATTACCTACAAGACCACGGGCAGCTGGGATTTTGTCAAGGTAGCAAACTGTTACGTGTGAAAACAATGAGGAATAAATGGATCGAAAATAAACATCTGAGAAGTATTTGGAGCGAATGGAGAAGAGATTTGAGGCTCAAAGTTTGAGCTACTGGGTGGTCGTGAAGCAAAGGTGAAAGGCACATCCCAAAGAGAGACAGTTGCTCGAATTAAGGAATTGGCAGGGAAGAAGAGACAGAACTAGTTCTCTTGTCAAGAGTTGAGACCATAAAATTAACGGGATTAGGTAACCGAGAGATGCAAATGCTGTCTCCAAGTCTAAAACCCGTTATTTTTGTTGTCGAAATGATTGGAAGACAAGTTTATGTAGTTGTTAAAGGAATGTGTCTGTTTTTCCTGAGTACATTTCCGATCCGGGATAACGCGTGCTGCTGATACGGTCTTACGTATTCTCTAAGTAGGTCATATTGCCAATGTTTTAAATGGTGTATGCTTTCATCTAAAGATGTCGCATTTTAGATTAAAATGAGAAATGAGAACTGTCTTCCGGCCGCGGTGGCGGTGTGTCTGGCGTCCAAACATTACTTCCCGGATTTGAATCCCGGAATATCGGATTTTTCTGGTTATAGAATGGTTGTGTATGTTCTTCCGTTGTTATTGTTTACGTCTACCACCGTGACTGTCCGACGAATAGAGGTTTGTGGAAGCGTTGGAAAACAAATAACAATGTCAAAATAATAAAAATATTTATTCCATGACCGATTATAATTATGCACTAAAATAAACTTTATTTAGACTTCTACGGAAAATTATTGTTTAGATAATGAAAGAAATACAAGACAAGAAACTCATTTAAATTTGGTGGTAAAATTAGTCGGCAACGAGTTTAATATAGATGACTATTATGTGCAACTAGTTTTGATTTCTTTTCGTCGGAAAGACGCAAGTAAAGGAATTTCAATACGTGCTTAAAGGTTTGATTATTTTCTGAAAAAAAACAACTAGGAGAACCGTTTGTCAAGAAATGGACTTAACTACTCGGAATGTATTACTAAAATACTATCGTAGTTTACTGAGCTATGGGGAGGATATTACTGATTCGATATCCCCCTCTTAATGAGAAAGGAAGAAAGGGATCACTTTGATGGATATATCATATCTGTTTAATAAAATCTTCGCAAAAATTGGGTGAGTTCATTTAAATAAACTATTCCAGAGAGGGAGCAACAGTTGCCTAACAATGTTTAGCGTGATTAAGTGATTGACACGCGGGATATGGCGGGTATGTCAACATAAGAATTTCAATATTTCAGTTATTCAATCTCTAAATTGATCGATGTATTCAACATTATCTGAAACAAGAGCTTTTAAATACAGAAACTTTCGTTGCATCGAAAAGTACATATATCTTTTTAAGTTTTATTTTAATTTTATTTTTAATCGTCGCCAAGGAAAAAATTCCAGCGTTAATAGGTTAAAGATAGACTATTTCGAGTGCAAAATTAATTTGTCGTTTTATACTAAACATCGGTCCGGAGGAATCGGTTAAAAGCCGTGAGCCCGGAGAGATATTGCTTAGCCCGGAATCTCCGGGTAAAAATGATTCAGTTATGAATCATCAGAGTAAAATCCACTCATGTGATGAGACGCGCGAACCTTTTCTCTTCGCTGTTCTTGATTAAGGTGGTCTCGTAGATCACTTCTCCTTCGTAGAAGATGCGGATGAGAACACAGTGGAATGAAGACAGGTGCGAAAGACGCGACACACTTAGCGCAAGAAGTGACAATACACGAGACTGAAACGAAGATTAGTGACATCTTCCTACAACCTAAAGACTGAGTTCTCTCTTACAATAGCCAAAATGCTAAATTATCTGAAGTTGGTGACATCTACGCAGGATACAGACATTTTAGGCTTATTATTTGGGTAGCTTAATTTGCTATTTATGTTCAATAGCACATTTGCCTCATTAGCGAGGGAAATATTTCCCATCGTGAGGAATAAACGAATGACTGAATCGTGCCACTCACCTACATTGAGTGATCGTACAGTACAGTATTACAACATATGATGCCGATAATTTGCATAAAAAACTTAATGAAGTACGGCTATGTATGAAATATACTTATCTTCTGGAGTAGAAAGCACTTCATTGAGTCCAAAACGTTTAATTAGATGATTATAGACTGATAACAGTTTAATTTATACTTCCGCAAACAATTAAAATGGACATAATCAGAAGTGTTTAATGGATTTTCTACAGTTTATGAGAAGAAAAATGGATTAATGAGGAACGATGGCTTAATTTTTCATCATAAGAGATGAAAAGTATGATACAATGATTCTTTAATTTAATTGTCAAATATCGCCCATGAAGCTGCCATTTACCTGTCACTACTATCCAAGGTACAACTTTCTTAAATGCTTTCAATGCCTAGAGTTTATAAAGAATAAGTATATAAAGACAAAGTCGAGGCCGAATCAATAGAGCCTAGAGTTTAGTTAACTTAGCCACAGCAATCGTATTTCACGAAACAAAATAAATTTCAATTTTGAAATATGAATCAGTAATTTCCAAGATTTCTTCACAGCGTTATTCTCTAATTAATTCCACTGCCTCACACTCCGCTCAAAAGTGTTACTGGCGAGAGGCCCAAAGGTTAAACTGTTTTAAAAATAGGGGTAGGCGCCTATCTCAGTCGGTGTCAAGGCCCTTACAGGGCGGCACTTTGTCAAACCTCTCGACAGGGAAGGTACCAGCAGAGAGAATGGTGGGATGAAGAGCCCCGCTTAGGATGAAGAGGAATGGGTTATAAGAAGATTCCGTTGGTGCGTGGGTCTGCACGGGCATTCCAACCCACACCGGCACCACAAGTTAACACACACACCATCCTTCGCCCAGCGGCGCGCATAACGGTAAAAATCTTCTCAGGTGCTTCTCCCAGTCCTCCGCCTCCTAACATACTGGTTCCCCTCTCCCTCCGCGCCCTGCCCCGGGGCCAAGTTTTTGTGCCCGTGCGGCTTATATACGCGCCCCCTCTTTTTATTCCTTCCCGTCCCTTATATCCATTCGCGAGCGCAGGTGTAACGCGGGTCAAGGTCAACCAATGGGTAGGAAAACCTCTTCGTCACATGGGAGGAGTGGGTTCCTGAACGGCCGGTGACGCGCGCATGGGTGCGACTGCTGGAGGAACTGGTTACGGAAGCGGGTGAAGATGAGCACGGATCATCGGTCGGCTCTCTTTGGAATGCGGACGTCTCGACTCCATCGATAGTGCATACGGCTTCTGCACGCGCGACGCAAGGACGCACCGGAAGGCGCTCTTTTTAGTTGGGACTGGGACGAAGACTGCCCAATAAAGTGTCCTCGGGGAAGAAAGTCTTCCTTAGGGAATGTTTCCTGGGCAGCGTATCGAGAATTGACACAAACGGGAAAGTCCCTTGACTCTATCTGGGAAAATGCTCGACACAAGAGATGCATCGAGGAGAGAGAAGTTGTGATCAGGAAAAACACTGAACATCACTTTTTAAAGAGAGAGGCGGTAGCTGAAAGTGGAAGCACTCTAGCACTAACGAATGGTGCTATTAGCATCAATTTTAATAATATTCAAAACTTGTTACGACAAAACATCTAACATTCGCCGCATAAATCCAAACAGAAGTAAGTAAGAAAAGTGGTACATTACTTTTAAGCTTTCATATGACCGGAATTAAAGACCAGAGGTTAAAATGCAATAATATTGTTGCCCGCCAATTTACGGTGAGTAATTAAGATTACAAGGAACCTGAATAAAGGGAAATAGACGATTTGGTTACAATAAAAATTTACAAGATAACCACTTAAGTTATTCCACATTTCTTTCTTTTATCCATCTTGCAAAGATGAAGGATGTATGCTTCAAAATTTTAATAGAGGTAATTAAGCACGCTAGGGCGTGCGCCCAGGAAACACCTACAGATAAACGGAAGTGAAAAAAATTCTCAATGTGTAGAATTATATTTCTCTAAACTTCGAAAACTTCTCTCAATGAAAAATATCCGGATACACTTCCTCCGATCGCATTTATCCTTTTCTCCGCTTCTCTCCATGGTAATACGGGGATTATGTTACCTTAAGGCGATTGTTGCCTGATTGAGATTAGCGCCGTCCGTTTGGAGTCGAAGGGAGGATCGCGGTCGCTGAGACTATTCCTATTATTTATTACTTCGTTTAGACTACCGTTATGCAGCGCTCATGAGGTGGGAAGGATTGATGAGACACGTAAATTCCTTAAGGTCGAGGTCTTGTGCACCCCGTGTAAGAGCTGGCCACATGCAGTTTGGTTGTGCTAATCGAAAATAGCTTTTGCCAGAGGAAAAAAGAATTTCACCCCTATCGAGGAAAAAACTACGACTGACGTCATATAACATATGAGGCAATACATTGGGCGCATTCAAATGAAATAAATTATATTCGATTATAGCAGTAGTATTATTAAGAGTGCTCTCACAGGTGAGATCATTTTGCGCATGTGGGCTCTCAATGGGAATCGGGGATCGAACCCGGAACCACTTTCAAAGACAAACGCGCTACCTCCTAGGTCATCCAAAAGTCCTTTGATTTCAAGCATGCAAATGAACAACAAAGTCTGATAATTCATGTTATCGGGTTCTTCTAAGAAAAGGTTCTCCGTGTCTAAACGGAGTTAAACACGGTATGTCTCCTAGTTTTAGCGAGGATAACGCAAAAATTGTAGCGGAATTATAGTATTAAGCCACCCACGTTTGACGATCTTCTTACATAAAAGAAATTCACTGAGTAACTGCAGCCAAACGGAGGATGAGGGACGAGGGGTTTAATTTTGGTGCAGGCGAGTAGTTCTGAAAGTGCGGGTTACTTGACCTGGAGATAGTGAAATAGGTGAAAATGCAAACAATTTGACCTAGAAGGAGATTGAGTTCGACCTCGCAAGTATACCGTTCTTCCCCAGATTCCGCAGATAGATATTGGTTAAACTAACAACTTTCTTCATTTCAGTTTATAGTTTAGGAGTACCTACATGGAACTCCTGTGCATTTTCCCTTCAAGTAGGTTATCCTTGATCGGGCATTGAAGTCACCAAACTACTGAGAACCATCAATTAGCGCTCCATCTTTTTCTCAGGTGACCACGCCTTCACGAGACGCAGAAACATTCTGAAATTTTTCTTTTTTTTTAACGATCGATGTGAAAAATGATTGGTTTCCAACAGTACATACATTAAAAAAAATTGTCTCCCAATTTGGACTCGAAGACCGGAATTTCCATTTACTCTCACCATCCAGTCCATCAAAGTTTCTAAGAGAAGCTGATATCGGATCTGGTTACAGTTAATCTACACTGTTTTCGAAGCTCCACGATCTCCAATTAAAATTTTTCCAATATCAACCTTGTTGACTATTGTAACTTGCATTCGTCGTCGAGTGAATATCGCCGTGCTTACTGAGCTCATACTCTAGAAATATTAGATAAGAAAAACATCGTATAGTCTTTACGTATTTACATTGCTCCACTTTGGAAAGATTTTTCAGTCTCTTCAATGTAGGTGGAGCTGTACAAATTTTTACTGATTCTCATTTCCCAAAAATCTATTCCAGGAAAAAAACATCGATAGAATGTATAATAGCAATGCATTTCCAGGAAAAAGAAATAAGTGAATTGCTTCCGGAATGGGGGTATTTTTTACGCACATCATCTTCTGAGTAAAAACTCCAATCCAATTCCAGCAAAAATGCACTTTCGTTGTTCTCTTTTCCCAAAATTGATGGGTAAGAAAATGCTGCGGTCATTTTCACAATCTACGACGGAAATGAAGGCTCTTGTCTCTTGACAGTCACCGCGACGTCATTATGCTGAATATTTCCGCGAAAAAACTAACGGATCTCTTGAACGTTGGGCATCCCCAGTATGGTTTGCATGAGGTTCAGTGAACTCTTTTGCCTTAGAATCCTCGCAGGCGTAGGATTGTTTCTTAGTGGCATCAATTTAATCCAATCACATTTAGGAAGAACGCGAGGCTCCGTAAATATTCTACATTCCAATTAGCTGGTGAAAACATTTTCTCAGTAAAGACCCATGCTGGAATTCCTACCTTTCATTATTCATGCCATTATGTCATAAGTATTCATTCCCCGCAAGTACTTTTCTCATTAATGACATCGTCGAAGGAATGTGAGCAATCGTAAGTCACAATGAAATACTACCAGTGATGATAATATAAAAGCAGTATGCACCGATGGATTCAATTAAATTATTAAAAATTATGTAAATTGATTCCAAGATTATCGCAACCAAAATAGAACCGATCATTATACAAGAACATTATATAGTATTTTTCCAGGAAATTGATTGCGAATCGAAGAACATATGAAGAGCGAGCATGAGAAAATTTCAATTGATTAAGTGGGTATACTTGTTACTGGACGTCCAGACATCATTAATTATGCAACGCTATTCTTGGAGCTACTCCGAAGGCCTTTTTACCCATAAGGATATGTCACCAAAAAATTAAGAAATTAAGATTTCTATTAAGTGTTACATCATTTTACGCGAATAACTACAACTAATTCATAACTCTTCATGAAAGTAATTAATTCCTTCAAATCCTTGCTCGAGTGTTTGGTATTTACATGGAGCTATGACCGGTGATCATCCCTCTTAGATATCATCATCAGACATTACCTTTCCAGTAAATAATTTTTGCTTTGATGGTATATAAAAGCAGAACACACCTACGGAAGATAGATAATTAATCGCTGTAAATTCGACTCTATGAAAGTAATTATTCTTCTACAAAGTTTCTTTATGTGAAGGAAGTATGAGATCCAATTCTGTCAGTAGGGCCACTGATGCCTGTAATAGTAATAATATTAAAAACTCCTAAAACCATCAAAGAAATCAATAATATCAGTATGATATATTATATATTTGTATGATGGTTTTAGGAGTTTTTAATATTGTTACTAAGAATGAGATATAGGAATCTTCCAGGTAAAATAGTAAAGAAAATGTAAATTTCTTCAAAAATCAACTAAGGCGATATGAAAGATTAAGAATAATTAAAATGGATGAAAACTTAATTGTGTTACACTCATCGCACACATTGTGCGATAAAAACTGCAGAACTGCTAAAGTGATCTGAAGCAAATGATCTAATGGTTTACGGAACTCAACATTTAGAGCACCATAGATTTATCGAACCAACCTCCCGATAAAGATTGGGTAATGACGTAGGGAATCCTTTCACGGCGCTGAATCCTCGATCTCCATTCGATCTGGAACCCCGCGTCTTCGCAAGATTGATGAGCGACGTTAGGAAATGCGAAACATTCCCCATTCTGGAGCATTGAAACATAATACTCTTTGATACCCTCGGTGATAAGTTCTCGATGGTTTGAACACGCGATGGACCACCCATGCAAACTCGCGATACATCAACTGATAATCGGATATGTCGATTCCTTTATTCTCGCCGCTGCCGCGTGAAAAATTGAGCCTCACGAAATATGGAAAAGGAGAGGATCAGAATTGGAAAGGAGGAAAAACGCATCGCTAATGGATTTCCTTTGGTCAGGAGAAGAGGGAAGAGTGACCCGTCATGGTCCGCCGGCCGTGCCGGAGAGTGCTTTCCCGTTTGCCCTATCTTCATCTCCTCCTCTTCCTCTTTTATAAGCAGCCACGGAGAAATTTACGACTAACGATGCGAAATTACATAATGATTAGTAATTTGCACTCGCTAGGTAATAGGAAAATGCGATTTTTGGTAAAAAGTCAGAAAACGACTTGATATTCTCCTTCAACTAATGAATGACATTTTCAGTACAGTAAAAATTTGCAAGAATTCGTATCACAGAAATCTAGAAAGAGTAAGAAACATTTAATGGACGCTGAATATGCCAAAAACACTATCGGTGCTGAACAAACAGATCGGCTTTGGATTGTCAAATAAATCTTTATTTAGCTTCCAAGGTAGGATAGTCATCTGTTATGTGACTAATACGGATGCTGTACATAGTGTTTTTAGCACGATGTCACTAAAACAGTACTATGGATTTCTGTTGTTATAAACAATTCATAAATCTTAAACACGAACATGGAATTGGCGATTGTTTGAGAACAATCCGTAAGAATGCAATGCTCTTTTAAATAGTTAACACATAATTGGAAACAAATGATTGATTACCTTTGACACACTAATGGACCGTTGCAGATTTGATTCAAATTAAGTGTTCTTATCTTCACGAGTTTTAAATTATTAAATAATACAGATTATTTCCAGCAATTGCAAATGTTTTTCAATTTCCTACGTTATTACAAGAGTATAAGAAAAGTATTTTGGTTATTTTTCAATGAAATATTGAACGAATCGAAACACAATCTTAACCCATAACGAAACTCGACACTTGCATCGTATCCAGGCATCATATCTAGGACTTTTTATACTTCTAGAACTAAGACTTTTTCATGAGATAGATAGAGTCTAACGTAAATAATGTTTCTCTGGTAGTGACTTATTTAAAAATCAAATTATCTAGCCGTTTACTATAAAATTTGCTGTTAAAAATAATAACGGCAAGTTTATCAGAGAAGGAAAATATAAATATTCCATTTCCAGAGGGTGAGAAGAAACGTTGAGTTTCATATCTAATGAAGTAAAGGAGAGAAAAGACGCCTTTTGCTTCTACTAAATGAATCCCAACACGAAAAATTTCACGATGTCTTCCAAAGACGTCAACGTACTCATAGTTGTTCAAATCTTGAGACCTGCGTGATTCAACGAGATTATTTTTCCTTTACCAAGATAATGTGGCAATGTCTCGACCCCATAAATATTACGAAAATGTCTTATTTTCGTATATCTGCTCACTATTCCGGAGCGGGCGTCTAGTAAAGCGTGATGCTCCTTACACCGCCATTACCAACGACCGTAACTCTCCCTGGAACTCCATGAGTAAGACGCAGGTTGTGTAAAATCATCCCAACTGTGGTTTTGCTTACGAATCATCCTCGTTTCGGATCCCGCGCCCGCAGGTGCCGATCCCATGCAAAAAGAGGCAAATCGAAGTTCCACGCATAAATGCACGACGTTAAACGTTTGGTTTTTATTCGAGGAAAGTTTCTCTCAAATTACGAGCGCTTTCCCCGGGATCACTTAAAATTCTTGGATTTGCAGAGAGTTTTACCTTTCCCCGAGCATATCTGCGATATTTGGTGTTCTCTCCTTTTCCTAACTGAAAGACAAGTTTCTCCTTATCTCCGACGTCTTTAAACGTCTTATTATCGAGCATTCCGTTCCATTCACGATTAACGTGGTACAGATTTTTTGTTTTTGATGGTTCAATTGCGAACTTCTTTCACTCGCCCACACGTGCTATATTTTATAATTTATCTTCAGAGATATTCTTCTGTTTGACATTAAAATCCCTTTCTGACAAAGACATTCATTATCATGTCGAGTGGATTCGATATATTTACTGGAGTCACTGAGTTCCAATAGATTTCTTTCTGTTGATTACGGTATACATTATATATTCAGTTAATTACATCTACCAAACCGTAGGCAGAATGACTAATTGAACTTGCTGAAGCGTTTTTACCATCGCATTTACGCATCAGTTCCTTCAATTCTTTATTTCCAGTTTTGTATTTGATGTGAAACATTTATTTTATGCATGAAGTAAAGCGTGCATTATTTCTTTTGGTTTTGGGGTTTAATGTCTTATGAGGTAGAAACTTCACGTGTAACGGAGAAAAAGTAACGAGAAAAGTTATTGCAACTCTCAGATACGGTATTGATGGTCAGGATTTCTAAATATGTATATACTCTGATAAGTGATCTATTCGCTCACACACTTGTGAATCCGTATTCCGCAGTGGCTGTACGCAGACCCGCACCCAGCCTGTCGCCGGGTGCAAACATAATTTGCCTATCGGGTGCAAACATAATTTAACGCCCCATAAAATTAAATGCCAAACCCATAGTTTCCTCATTTGCTGGTCAAAAATATTTTGTAAAACTTTCAAAAAGCATCGTTTTATGACTTCGTTGTCTATTGTGCAGATTCCGTATGCTGACATAGTAAATTGTCAATATGAGTTAATACTTGTAGCAATTAAATATGAAAGTTTATAAGAAAAATTCCTTTTCGACATAAATAGCTTAAATTAAATTCACTGCTCAAATATTCCTTTCTCGTCATAAGTTATCCGTATTAGTTTCCTCTCAAAGTTTGCTAATCTTTGATTTCACAGCATAATCTTTTTAAGATAACTCTTGGATATCTCAGAGAAAACAACAAATAATATTGTTGAAATGATAATGATGGTTGGGTACGTTCCTCCTGCCACCCTTTAGATGCCGCCGCCCGGGTGCCATGCACCCCTTGAACGCATAGGACGGCGCGACTCTGGCTGTACGTCATGACGATACCCGTCTTTGAAATCACATCATTTTCAGAGATAACTGCGTCAGTTTGCAAAAGTTTTTCTGGAGCTTGTTAGGGCAGAGCAGGAAAGTAAATGCACTCACCACAGAAAGGAATTCCGTCCGGCGTCCATCGTCCATCTTCGCTGCAGACCCTCCTCGAAGGACCCAAGAGCTCGAAGCCCCTTTCGCAGCTGTAAGTGGCGACGGACCCGGTGGGCAGTCTGGCTGGGGAATTGGCGCCTCCCGGTCCTGGTCCAGCGCCTTCTACTGTGAAGGCGACAGTAGAATGGGCAGGAGAACCTGGAAACCTGCACCCAATGCCATCAGGGGACATCCTCCTCTCTGCCTCCTCTTCCTCACTACCATCTTCATCCGCTAAAAAATAAGAAACGAATATATTAAAATGAGGAGCTTTGGTATTCACAGTAATTGAAGATGAACAGTCAAGATGGAATGAGAAAATTTGGAGAATACATGAGACTCTCTTACCAATAACTATCGGTTTCTTAGCTGTTATGTTGAATTGAAGGGCATAAAACTTTGTACAGTTCACAAAGCATTGAATAATGCCAAACACAGCCGGTAACCAGACTACTATCTAATCATCAGATGGCACGGAAGCTTACAGTTCTACCGAACGGAAATAACCTTTCCATAACAATAAAACTTGAAAAAGAGATAACTCGATGGGAGTAGATACAAATAACTAAAATACTACCAACTTTATTCAGAACAACGCCATTTTGAAAATTTTTAACTAAAATCATACTTCGGAAATGCAATCGTTTTACTGGAAAACTTTATCATTCTAAATTCTTCCCGCGAACGTATTTTTCATGAATGTCAAATGAAGTGTCCAAGAAATTATGTTTTCATTCGGTATTGAAAGAAATTGTTATATGGCGACTATAATCAGAAAAAAAGTAGCATCTTATCAATTGGTGGCAGGTGCTGCCAACCTTCCTGGTTCTCATACCCATCTTGAATGTTGAGTAAGTTTATCAATACCCCCAGCTCTTTTGACGTTAGCCATATCAGTCATGGACTATCAGGGGTTTAGCAGCAAAAGCTTTTTTGAAATATTTTATAGCATATTTTTATTAACCTACATTCACCCTGGACAAGTTTACTGTGCCCCTTGTGGGCACTTCAGGTTGGGAACCCTCATACTATGGAATTATTCCAGTCGTTTATAATTAAAATAAGAATTACTGCGCACAAAATATGAGAAAATGCGAACCGAATGTCACATAATTAATTCTCAAAACACCTACAATCGATTACTGTTACTTCTCTCCTGAGACAATGACCTCCTTCTCATAAATGCGCTAAAATAACCCCTCCCTGTTACATACAAAATTTACGAGGAACTATCCAACCTCCCGCATTAAATTTTTCGTTTAAATTTCTTAAAATTGGATTCAATGTAAACAAGACATTTTCGCAAAATCAGGAAGACCGATCTCCAAATTTTCCGTTCCCATCACTTCTTTCTGTTACAAGGCAGCATATCTTTCCGAACCCTCAAGAAGTTTTAAAAATTACTTATTAGCGTGCTATAATATTCGCCTTAACGACTTCGCAAATTAAAAATTCAAGTTTCTTTTCGCTCAGGAAAGAAAGGGCAACCTTGTTCCAATTCCTTGGTGCAATTCTTTGTCGCAGTTCGTTCACAAAGAGCAACCCAGTTTCAAAAATGATTCATCGTCTCTTTTGTGTACGGAGGGGAACACTGACCCCGGATACGTGGGAGGCAAAGAAAAAAGAAGCACGATGAGTAATGATGCGCAATTTGGACGTGTACGCCTCTCGGAAAACGGAAGAATATTGAGTAATGAACTCGTCAGAATCTCGTAACATCAATTAAGGAAATGGTGTGCAAAAAATGCTAGGCCAACGTTTAGTTTTAAGATTTCCACTTCTCGAGTAAGGACGATAGGCGGTTTTGAAATATGCGTTGTAATTCTTGCACGACTCGTTGGTCATGAAAGCAATTAAGAGATTAAATAATCATTAGACGGAAGCAGGAAGTGGATGAGAATTAGTTCGTGTAAAGTGAATTCACAGGTTCGAATGCTAGTCGGAGTGGGTCAATAACGATCAAATAATGATAATCCAATTTTTATGTTCATAAAATGTCTGAAAAACAATATCAGCTAACAAAATGATAGATCCCAAGGAAAGACGGACATTAAAAATATGATAGACAATTTTCTTAGAGCATCGAAAGATAACCAAGAGGCATATTATTATTCGAACGCCTTCGGAAAAGTAACCATTCCTCAAATTTCATGTATTCATGATTATCTGAATGCATACGGTTTCTTACTCTCACAGACGGTGAGGCTAATAATAAAGACTGGTAATCGAAAATACTAAATATTCATATTTGAATTTCAACGTATCCGCTTTTACTCCTCCTGCCTCATGCCGAAAGGCGGCCTGCAAGGTATTTATCGTATGTAGATCCAGTCGTTCGATTGAGCTGGTCAAACACTCCGTGAGTGTTTTTCAAGCATTTGGAATAAAAATTTCCCGCTAGGGGACTACTGTACGATTCCCTTTTACGTAGTTGATTTAGAGAGGAATGCTATTCGTCACGATTTTGTTCGAGGAATTATACAGATCTGATAAGAATGAAATAGAACTGTTCCGCAGAATCATGGACTTCTCCGAGTACATCCGCTTGGAATCTTTAAGCCAACAGAGCGGAAATGTATGCGCTAGGGTTCGTACACCTATAGAATCGAGAGCTAAAATTAGCACGCCTCTTTGGTAACGTCTTAACTCTCTCCCTTAAAGGCGGTATTTATAGTTTAGTCGGTTCAATGTGCATCTAAACATATTTTGAATAAACGATGAACATGACAAAAGATATGATGCTTGTTTGCTTTTACATGTAACTGGCGAGTTCAATTTCAACTGGGATCCTACTTGAAATATAGAACATTTTAGTTGTTACCAGAGAATAATGACACTCTCGCCCCGATTTCAAGGCAAATGAAGCCTCCTCAGAGTTTTTCCTTGTAAGGCCAAGGTCAAACATTTCTTTCGTAGCTGATATAATCATGACTAGAGTTTCACTTAATACCTCGTGATATATTATGAGGTACTCCTGCTTGGCTCAAAGGGGAAAGCAAGAGCAAACTACCTCACTCCTCATCTTGCCTAGTCACCTCATTCCCTCACGGAAGCTTTCATAGGTTATGATGAAAGAATGAGGATCCTGATAGCTCTCAGCTACCATTAAATGTGAGTAATTTTATTTCTAGACGAATCGACTGTTCAGAGACTACAGTCAGGCAAAGTAAGATCTAGCATAATCATTCAAACACAAGATAGAGAATACATATAAAGCTGTTTCTATTATGTATTTGAATGAAGATGTACACCTTTCTGGTAAAGGGAACTAAATATCCGCGAATCCCATCTCTAGTGATGTGAAAATTATCCTCACGACCTACTTTTGAGACGGATTTTCCCACGTCCTCCGATATGGATGAGGATGGAAATGGATCGGTAGTCAGGTGGAAATCGAGATCGCCTCCGATCGGCTTATAGAGATTGTCTTCAGAGAGGTCAATACATTCCGTCAGTCGAAGTTACTTTTTTTAAGGTTGTGTTTGAATTTTCCGAATGCATGCGGAAAACGATGGCAATTATCCATTCACAACAATTTGACGTCGATTATAAATGAATCACGACTAACAAAAAGAAAAATTAAAATTATTTTACAGAAGTTAACTTCAAATGGACAGATAGGGTAAGAAACGAAGAAGTATACAGAATAATAGAAGAGGTTCAAACAATATGGAGCATCATCCGGAAAAGAAGACCTAGATGGGTTGGACATATATTGAGTCACAATGGATTTGTTAGGAGCGTACTTGAAGGCTAGAAATCGTAATAAAGGAAAAGCACCAAGAGGAAGACCAAGGGACAAATATATAAACCAAATAAAGAAGGACATAGGAAAGAAGAGATATCAGGATGTAGTAGGGTTAGCGCTAGAAAGAGAGGAACGGAAGACTGCAGTCAACCAAACTACGGATTGAATAACCGATGATGATGATGAAGTTAACTTAGCGTTTTCAAATTGTAGTCTATCTATTGTACAGTGTCGATGTTGAACTATTTCCATGTAGAATTAAGCCACTCAAGTGCGGCTTGATGATTGGATAAGCAATAAAATGGTTCCAAGCAGCCGATATGCATGTATGTCTGGCCACATTTATATATGTTTATTACTAAGAAGCTATAAACATACATAAATGCGGCCTTCCAACAATAAGACTATTCATTATTGTTTTACTCCAATCGATGGTATCATAATATGTACTTAAAATTGACTTTAATTAATATTCACTTTAAGGTCCGGTATTATAATGATTTGATCGAGTTTTTAACTCTAACAAAACATCATAGTACTCTGGCTTAATGTGAAAATCAGTTTAAGTCCATTTGAAGTATACAAACTAAAAGCAGGCCGAAGTCTTCATTCTCCTTAGCAAAATGTTTATGACGATATTGTGGTGTGTGGGTAAAATCAAACTAGTATTAGAGCTAAGAAGACGGAGGAATTTTTCTCGATGTGTTTCTCGAAGTTTATGTGTATAATTTAAGTTTCGAGAAAGTGAATGGATCTTTTACAACTTTTTCCTATTAGAAAAAATAAGAAACAACTTTTAAGTACATGAAAGGTACAACTATAAAATAAAGACGGAAGGATAAACGCATTCACTATAGACAGAATCACAATTTCCCGCAAACAAATATACCCCGTAAGAAAAGGGCAATGATACAAATAAATGATAAGAAATGATTAGTCACTGAACGGGTTGTAATGCAAATATTCTATAAAAAGATTTTAATGGCTGATGTTTTCGTAAAATTATTCAAACGATAAAAACCAAATCGTGTTTTTTAATTAAACTAATGAAACACTTACTTCACGAATGATTAAAATATTTTAAATATGCTAAAATTTCATTGCTCAAATCTGGTGGTATACCTTTTCCTCTATGAGAGTCACCACTCCTCTCGTTATCATAGTGAAATGTAGTATTCATAGTATTAAGTACAATAACTCTGCGATATTTTTTTCGGTGTTCAAAATACATACATTTAAGATAGGCTACTCTGTAGATGACATCACGGAATGAAACCCGAATTCATGCGTATATTTCATCCCATTTCTTCTTCATCTGCATAAAGGCGGATCATTTATCCCGTACATTTCGGGTGTTACAAAGTAGTTACTCCTGCAGAATGACCTCGTCCCGACAATAATCACATGTATACCTAATTATCCTATCTGCCAGTGGAATCTACTACGAACCCCCGAAGCCCATCGCGTCAACCCATTCATTTTCACCAGAGACGACTTGCTAGCCATAATGTGGACTATGCTCACAAGGCGTTGGTTCACATACGCCTCTCGTATCTCCCTGTAGGTCTTTACGCTTTCTTCTGCCGTCTCTCAATACACATCCGCCCTCCGCAGCGCTCTCTGCCCTTCCATCTGAAATCCATAACCACTCCTTGAGATTAAGATACATTACGGATTCATTTGAAGGCATATATAACGGGCGGTTTTCCCTGGATTTACCCACAGGCGTGTGGCATTTGCCGTTCTGTGAACGACATTCGGAGCGCGAGTCTGTTTCCATCCAGAATAGTTTATTTGCAGATAACTTTTTGTAGTGTTTGATAGTGATGATACTTTACAGGGGTGTATGTAACCGGCGTACGTCATAGTGACTAACAACAACACGCGTTTGCTACTTCCGCCCCAGTTGTACTACGTTTACTTCATTACACAACATTATAACATAACACGGTTGGTGTTATACTTTCTATAATTGTCTATAGAGATGCATATATAGTTCATCATTTAAAAGCTTAATCTTTTTTGTTTTAGAATCAATTAAAACGATTAAGGTTTCCATTGAGATGCCTTATTTCAAATTCAATACAATTAATTATTAGTCATCTGAAGTTCCACTATTTTTAAGAACTAACGTAAAATTCAGCCTAATTATATATCAACCTCGGTTACTTATCTCCTGGTAAATCTATAAAGGAATATTTATCCTCTCGTTTAAAGCGATAATTAACGATTTTCTCATTTCTTCTGATATTATTTTTGTTCTCATAAAAATACTGAATAGCCTGAAACGCTAAATGGAAGTACACATCACCAGTGATTAGACTAGGAAAATGATGGACATAACTTAAAATATGTACCAGAAGGAATATTACGCTGACGCAAGACGTAAACAATACTATACAAACTTCATAGTATGCCCTCTCTGGAGCTATCTTTATAATATTTAAAATCCTCAGTCAAAAATCTCAGAATTAGTGAAATACGATTCACGAGGATAAAATGGGCAAATTCTTGTTAAAAACGCGCAGTAACTACGAAAAAGTTTAAAATATTTAAGAAGTATATCGAAATATTCATTTATATAAAACAATTCTTAGAGTGCATTTGTTGAGTAAAGATTTTTTTTGCAAAGAGAAACGCGGAAATGGTAAGCGAGATAATTTTTTGCAAATGAAGGAAAAAACTTCAACAGCACCTACTCGTCCGCACGGAAGCTTCACAAGAATAGATCATTAAGTTTTTTCATTCACTACGGTTATGAAGTACGTCAGCTCGAGAACTTGCAAGGGAATACCTATTGTTTCGTTATTAGCCTGAAATAACACCGTTTAAGGGCATGTAAAACTTTAAACATAACATGCAGCTCAGTGAATAGACACATCTAGTCCGTCACTGATATCGGTGCTTAATGGTTGGGAATCTCCCACAGCGAAAAAAGTTTTAAATTAGCGCGTTTAGTGAAATTATACCTCCGTAAGGCTGTCATTTGAAACGGATAATTTTGCCAGTATGGAAGGGACAGCAAACGTATCGGTACAGTAAATTAATTTTAATAGCCAACTAATTTCGTTCAATCGAAATCTTTTCCTTTCTTTTTTTTACAGGTTACAAGTTACATTTTGACTTTTCATCTCACTTTCACAACTTTCCTCCTTCCTTTCATTAAAATACATCGCATTCAGAGCATTGAGAGTGATTTCCAAATTTCACTTCATTATCTAGGCATGGAGTCTCTTGAAATACTATCACTTTTAACCTTCTAAATAAAGTAGCTCCTTCATTATCGAAAAATCTTCCATTAATGAAATAACTCAATAAAAATACAACATCGAAGAAAATAGAAATGAAGTAAGGAAATATACCGTAAACAAAAACACTTGGGTGATCTCAGACAAAATAATATTCTTTTACTTTTATATCGTGCCTTTTGCTCTATAGGTAGTATTTGTCTCTGATGATTTTACAATATAACAAAACCGGTCGCACATAACAATAAAAGTAGTTTTTCTCTTTTCAGTGTCGTCACAAAGAGTACTAGTTAACGCTTGAATTCGTTAACATTAGGAAATAAAATTACTGCTTCGTCCTCGTGATAAAAATAATAATATATTTCTAAATTTGCAAGCTATAAAAACACATGAATAACTTAACATTAAGTATATGAAGAGTGAGCATATTTTTTCAATTAAAATATCACGAAGGAGGAATAAAGGACAGAAATATATATTAAAGAAGAACGCACATAGTATCGAAAGAAGACCACAAGCAAAGTAAGCAAGTACTTCAAATAATACGGAAAAGCGCGAATAACTGGTAGGTATGTTTCAGTGTATACATACATATTTAAGATATGACTTAGATTTCTTGCAAGGCGGGTCATCGTAAAGTGAATGCACGAAATTTTCGAATCCTCGTGACAAGACAGATTTCCCGCTAGGAAACGCATCTAAAGCCAAGCTAAAGCTGTCCTAAAGTCTGGTGGGAAAGAATATTCCTTTGTGAGGAATTGGAAGAGGATCAAAGGAGGGTTTCAGGTGGACGAAAAACAAAACTGAAGAAACGGAAATGCGTTCGTGTGTCACGAAGGACTTAAAAAAATTCTCGCGTGTCTTTTCGCACGGACGACTGTCAAGCCTAGTGTCCTAGACACGCATACGGATGCGTTTAACGGACGATATTTTCGAGGGAAATGGCACACCCGTATAATAGTGGTGACGAAAAGCATCCCACTCCAACTGCCCTCGACCATTAGTCTATGTCTCAGTAAGGCGGCGTGAGTAAACATGCAGGGCACACACTCCGAAATCCAAACTTCCTTAAACCAACGCTACACAACGGGAGACTGCTTACCTACCTTCATATGCCACTGAAATATAGATTCTGCAAATGCTTTAAAAGCAAAATATCAGGAGCAAAATACCAAATATTACCAAACAAGACAGTAAAATAAATCATAAACATGTTGTACAATAATGGATCTGAGCTAGATTTAACTTCAGGAAACTCATCTAACAATATGTTAAATTAACAGAAGCGGCCAATTTGTGAGAGAAAGTCATTAAAAATTAATCGCATAACAGATGAATATTTTCTACGATGAGTGCATTTGCTTTATCAGATTCGATGAGTGACTGTCATCTTCAGATCCTACCCTATTAAAAATTAACTGCACTGGTTCCAACAAATTCATATTAAAGTAACAAAAAAAGAAGCACGTAAATTTTGGGAGGTCAACATAAAGACCGAACAAGTGCCTCAGTTTTTAAGTAACTACTACTAAATCATTATTTTTATAGAAGAAAACTGTATGAGAACATACACTAGCGTTTATAGTTCTCTCCATTACTTCTTTTTGCCATTTTTATGATGAATGGTTTCATAAGCCCTGTAAAATCAACGTAATTTTAGTTCTTCGAATTTAGCTTATCGGCCTTTGAATAACATTTCTACCATATGTAATTTATGGTCTAACCCCTCAATAGTAAACAAATGAGGAGTGAATAAAACCCCCTACGGACAAAGTAAATACAAATCTTCTACCCTATAATCCCATTATAATGGTCGCTAATTCTAACTGATGTCATAAAAATCATATCTTGTAAAAATCAATGATGATTTAGAGCGAATTTTGGGGCATGCAATGTTTGAACGATTCTAAAATATCCTTCGTTGCATGAGAGAAAAACGACACTACCAGCACTTTCCAACAAGAAAAACAAGGTAGTGGAATTATAATTGACCAATATCATGATATTGACGGTAAAACGCATGAATAAATAGTCTTTGTGATAAACATGGATCGTTGTTTACATAAAATGTCAATGAGCTTCGATTGGCTACGATTTTTATTTGGCTTGTCCATATATCGGAAAACGATATCTCAATTGCTTGAAAATCTGAGATGTATCGCGTTGAAATCACTGTTCAATATAAAATCATTAAATTATCTGAACTCTTGCCCCTGAAGTGACATTCTGGGTTCCAATTCCTCTGTGTTTTCCTTAGGTTCCGCACAGTGATTTCTGTCTTGATACAGTTTGGCTTTTGTAGTATACATTACTTAGGATAAAACAGCTTTAGGAATGTTCTTGTGTGGGCCTTCCTCCTAAAGGAGAAAAGTAACAGACGAGAGGTCACATTTAGTCTACGCGGTCCAAAAATTTGAAAAGAACGAGCAAGTCCACGGATTAAGAAAGGAAAATTACTCAAAGCGTCAAAGGGTCTTTTAAACAAGTGGGACGCAGTAAAAATTTTTATTCGCATGAGTGCGTTCGATGTCTGGAATGAAAAAGAAACAACCCTTTGTTTTTCTGATCCTCGGGCGGCATGCTTTTTTCATTCCTCCCGAGACGGAAGGCGTGTCTAAACATGAGAACACAAAGTCACGACGGAATCTCAATGCGACCGCGAAATAAAGGTTGGAACTAAATCTCGAATCCAGGGCAGTCGACTAAAGCCACTCCCATCGCAAATAATTAAGAGACAAATGAAGCGCGCATCGAGGATAAATCCAGTAAAGACTCCGTTTAGAATCGCAACCCAGAATGCGGTGATGCACTACATCGATTTAAGGGATTAAATGGGGTGAGAAATGAATCTTCTCTGGTTTATCGCTAGGAGAGATCTTTCTTCTAAAATGCGGCGAAAGGATAGACAAATTCGATGCACGCGGAATCGGAGCAAACTACGAATGAATCAGAGCGACTATAGAAAAGCACTATATGGAGAAGTAAGTCTGTAGATCAAAGATATAGAATGGTCGCCGAATTTATCAAGCTACAGTACTGGAACATTCTATTTTTTGTAGTCGGTTTTTATTAAGCCCTTCTAAGACTAGACAAAACCATTCGAGGCTGGATAGATATCTGATAGCGGAAAAATAATTCTTCTTAAATTTTTACTTTAAATTTTCTTTTTATATTCAATGTTCCCTTACTTATCAAAATATAGTACTACCGAGTTGGGTGTGATTATACCTCACTTATGATGATCAAGGTAAAACCAATCTGTTAAATAATAAAAACCTTTTAAACTCATTTTCGTTCACTACTCAGTCATTACAGACCTACTTTTGACGTCGTTTTTCACGTCATTGAACTTGAAATTTTCAAGGAAATCTTTTCTGTAAAATGCAATTTGGCTGACAAACAACTTCGTCTCGGCCCACTCCTGTCAGATACGATTTCATCCAATACGGTGAATATTTCTCGGGAAAACACTTCGTAAATTATTTCTCGGAAAAGGTGCCAAAATTTGTGTGCCGTAGTCGGAAATATTGGAATTTATTTAAATACTGAATCATCACAAAAATATACAGCAAGCAATTCTACTTTAAGTCAGAAAATCTAATTCACCGATCTTAAGGGTGCCATTCACGATTGAATCGACAAGATAAATAAAAACATAATAAACACGATAGTAATGTTCCATTCTGTGCAACTTAATTAAAATGTATCGATAGCATTTTCGTAGACATTTTTTTTTATCGTTTTATTTTCGTAAAATTATCATACGCATAAACTGAGAGTGTAATTTCACCTTTGAGCATTATCAATCAGCGTGTTAACGTGATTTTTGAACTAGCAAAGTAATCAATTTATTTGAGTTTTCTGAATCATGTGTAAGGTTACAATAGAAAATTTGAATTTATACTTTGTCCAGTAATTTGTACTTTCCGCTTAGCTTGTCCATTGACCAATACAGAACATTACATCAGCTCCCTGGAGATGATAACTTAAATCGTGGTCGATTATCGTGTATTAAGTATACGTAGGGTTTTTAATGCAAACAATTCCCTAACCAACTCTATTTACTCGGACGGCAAATCGGGTTCCACAGCTTATTCACGGCAGAACAGGTGTCAGTCACCGCTGTCGGAACGAAAGAAATAGCCAGAAAGGCTATGTGCGGGTAATTGGCCCGCTCCATAAACGAAGGACCATTGTCTCATCCGTCATTCTTCGAAGGTGTACGAATTCATAGTGACCCAAAAACATTATTTCTCGACATAACCGCGATTCAACTTCCGCGTCGACCTTGGATTCGCTCTGCAAGTTTGTCGACCTCCCTCTTCATTCTTTCTCAATCAGTTCCGCCGCGACGATCTCTGTGTCGTGCGACCCATTCTGGAAGACTGCGACGCGTCTGTGGAGCGCGACAATGCTAAGTTCGAGGTCGAGACCCAAAATTATGCCTTGGGAGACGAGAACCGTACCCTCCGAAACACCAATGATTCTAAAGGTGCACAAATATCACAATAGGTGTCCCACTTACGCAGGAGTCGATAGCATGACTTCTTATGCAGCCGTTGAAGTCTCCCAATTGTTCTCTGCAGACACAATGGGTCATCGGACCAGATCACATGATCAGACCACTCTTTTTGACGCTGGAAAGAACGTCGGTCAAGATAAAATGCTGTGTGCTTTTTGAGAGAGTTGTTCAGCTAGATTCGATTAACCTGAAATCGCTACACTGTAAAATAAAAAAAAATCCGTTGCTTCATTACGGATATTGTCTCTTTTTAATGGTCAGTTGTATCCACACTCATCATAGGCTGTATATTTTACTACAGTAGCAGCGACAGATCATAATCGACACCATAATCATTAATATAACGACTGCTTCTAGGCAGATATTTGAGATATGAAGGCTCTTAATAGAGATTTAGATTCTCGATCTTTGATATTACTGAACTGAGGTTTGAAAGTGAAACATTCGATAAACCTTCCATTTCAGAGGAATGCATTTACAGTGCTTGATCACAAAACACTAGTACGTGTGTGCCACATAATTGGTGCTCAATGCATGTAATCTTTGCAAAATATAAAAGCATATGTCTAATTTCGAAGTCTGCAGCAGACATAGTTACGTTTGAGGAGAAATGAAGAGATGGCCGCATAGGATACCATTAATCCAAATTTGCACTGTATGTACTTGCCAACTTTTCAAATTTACATTCTTTTTCAGAGCCGGCGACATTCAAGGTGAGGTATCCCGCTGTATTGCATGATCAAAAGATTCTTAACATTTTTTCAAAGTTTCTTCAAAAGCGCGCGTCTGAAACCAAATTATATTCCTTTTTCCTAAAGGTTTTGTTTGCAAAAAACACCTATTATATAAGCATCTGAGTAACAGCGCACAATCAAGTATATTATTTTCCTCTATTTTCTTGTTGGTAATGGCAGTACTCACAGTGGCAGCTTTTATTTCTCTAAATGATTCTATCCCATCGTTAAGGTTTTCTGAACGGAAGCTTGTAGCCAAACTACGCTATTCTATTCCTTAACACAGAACAATATGTTGAAAGAAAAAAATTATTTGTGGCCAAAACTTCCATTATCAAAGAGACTACGGTTGATATATTATGATAAACATTCTTCTGAATAATACCGCCATAGGTTTGGAAGCCACTCGACAGCATGCTAAGTGAAATACCACCGCATTTAGAAGAGGAATTCGCTCGTTGGTCACGCCTGGAACATCCGTAACTTCGCGACCTTAGTCGGTTATCGCCTCATTCTGCATTCTGCAAAGCGACGTGGGGGCCCTCCTTCCACCTAAACAGGGTCCTAACAATTCCTTCCTCCTCCGTAAAAGACACCTCTACTTCCTTCCTTTCTCAGGGCAAGGTAAATAGCCACAGGGAGTTCGGCGGCCTCGCTCATGATTGACGTTAAATAGCTTTTCCTTTCCCACGAATCTCAGCGCGACAATCGACAAAGGCCTCTCTAGTTTTCTCCTAAATATTTCATTCCAGCCTTGGTTAGATTTTACCCAAGCATGGACTGATTAAGGACGCGTGAAATACGGATTCATAAGGTTCTCTTTCGCTGACATGACATTTTCTTGTAAAGACAGTAATTTTTTGATTTAAACAGCCAAATGATACAAATATAAAAGCCATATAAAGCTGTAGCATTTTAGGGATACTTCTCACTTGTATTTACTCGTGCTGGGATAACTACTATCAATAGAGACATGAAATGAATGAAATGATGAAGATGTCTAGAGGGAGTACATCAGTGCAGTAAATGGTAATAATAAAGATGACATTAGTAGTAGAGAGGAATAATTGGCACTTCTATAGTTTCAGAAATAATGCATACGAATAGATCCCAAGGAAGAATGGACTTGAAAAATGTCTGACGGGACCGGGAATCGAACCCGGGTCTCCCAATTGCCGGTCGGGTGCTCTGTCCGTTGAGCTATTCCGGCAGAACATTTCTCCAAGCCATTCGGGAGACTTTGTGGGCAAGGACGTTGCGAGTTCGTCCGCATGGTGGTGGCATCGTTCGCGGTCTTGGCTTCATAGAAGCACCGGCCAAACAAAGTGATGGAAAGGATTCTTCCTTGGGATTTTTCCTGGGCGCGTACCATCTTGCGCAAAGTCACCCTTACCCGTTTTCCTGTGCATACGAATAGAATCGATTTTGTAGCAATATCACCGTGGTTCGTAACTTTAGGAACGATCATATGGTGATGTATGCTCTTTCGTTGAGCTTACTCGTTAAGAGATTAGGAAGTACTTACAATCAGATTGAACCATTCTTTCTCAAAAACATCTTTGTACGAAAATCCTAAAATATAACCGCATTCTACAAGATAAGAAAAAATATTTCACATAAACTTTTCATAAGTATTATAAAATTAGGTGTACGGGTAATATTAATACAAATGCCATTTCCTGAGAATTCACCATTATTTTTAAGAGCTGCTGTATATTGCATGCTTAATAATTCAAGGGAAAACAGATTAATAAACGCCGTTCCACTGGGAAGGTAGTATAAAGAGAAGTAACACCTAGAAGACTTTAAGCAACCTAGTATCCTTAATGACACATGTTTATTGACTAGATTATACTACCATTCTCGTCTCTATTTCTACCATACAAGATGCTCCTTAGTGTTTTTCGCTCCTTTAGCATATCGCATAAATATATCATAAAATTAATTTATAGTTAAAATTTAGGAAGGGATACATTTAACCAAAAAATAGCTGCAAAATCATCGATGCGTTAAAGTCAAAACAACGGGGAAGTTCCTCTATCAATGGAATCTTAATAGTTCGGGTTCAAATAAGTGAGCAGAAAAAGTAATGGCAGCCACTCCTTCCATTGAAGTAATTAGAGAGGAGCTTCAGTCCAGCAGATCAATCATTGCAAACGTTGCCGGAAGCGTAGGCATCCCCCCGCTAAGATAACCCAGCAGAACTGAATTATCATCAGACGGATGATTATAAAATTCTTTCGATATATCTTCTGTCGGTTTTCTCTTACACATCTCCCTGCTTGGAACTCCATCACATCCTGCTTAATGTCCGGTCAACCGGTCCGGTTTTCCGAAAAAGAGCTATTAATTGAGAGAAATGCCGCCCGCACCCGTTGCGGCGGCACAATCGCATATCCTCCGGGAGTTTCCCCAAGAAGTCCTCTTGGAGGCTGGCAGCAGGTCCTGCCCCACAAACCCCAAAATCTCCACCGCGATTGAATGGATTGGTGTTCCCGAAGGGCTGAAAATATAGTAAAATGGAGACTTTAACGCCTGAAGCCATCGTTTGATTAATAAGTCGTGCAGAGATGGATAACTCTTTGAAGAGGGATGGACTCGGCACGATTTTTAGATGTCCCGGGGCATTAATGCACAGGTGGATCGCCCCCTTTTCTCAGAGGTTTTCATTTAAAATACTAGGACGAAAAAATGGTAACACTCATATTGGAGGATGTTTCATTTTCGATTTGTAGAAAAATCGAGATCACTCTCGAATGATTCGAACGTTTGCCGTGCTTTGAGTTAAGCATATTATATAACCTGAGGTTGACCATGGTCATCCTCATGTTAAAACCATAGTCGTTCAATAGAAACATTCTGTGGTAAAGGTAGAAGTATTATTTCTATTTTTCTTCAATACAGTTATTATTTTTCCGATGTAATATAGTTCTTTGAATAATCATTGATAAGGAAAAGGGATTTTAACACTGCATGCTGTCAATTTGACCTGTTTTACATGTATATTAAAACTTTTATTTATTTTTATTTTATATATTTAAATGTTATGTATTTTGATTTAAAAAATGCAAAGAACGAAAGCTAAGTTTTCAGAAGAATGTGGGAATTTTCCTATTATTTCCACTCCATTATATAATATATAATAAGAAATTGTATTAATCGACCTTTAAGCAAAATATCTCATTTAAATTTTAAATTACAAGAAAACCATATCTAAAACTACAAATAAAGGTAAGGATTATTTTGTTTACACATATATTCGTGAGAGTGAGATAACTTACTGATATGGAAGGTATAAGAGTATTTTTCATAGAAATACGTAATTATGAAATCAGATCATTGTAACTGTCCGAGACATATCCAATTATTTTTTGTATTCGTGCCACTCTTCGCAGATGCGGGATATACTATGTTTGTAAGTCCACTGAAATCCACTGTAACGTCTCACGGCATATTCCTTTCTCTGATTAGCGGCATGGGCACATTTCTGAAGATTTCAACTGTGAATTCTTAGCATTATGACCCCAAAACTCAGCCAACCTGTCATACAACGGGATTTTGAATCGCTTGACGCGTTATCTGCATCGAAGGTCGGCTCTTAAGAAGATCCCTTCCCTGAGGAGTTCGACTGCCCAGTCAAAGGATTAGGTCAATTCCATGAACGAGAAAATTGTATAAAGTAACCTCTACTTGAGTGGTGACTGATTAACTCCTTTGAAAGCTAATAAAACGTGTGGGAAAAGGGATAAAATATTAGTTTGTATGAGGGAAATACATTCCTAATGAGTAAATTTATATTTCTTTGCATTTGTAAAATTTCATCATTGTAATATTTTATATAGTTAAACTTGCTAATATCAACGAAGTAACGCTCAACATCTGTACTTTGATTAAAATCTTAACAAAGAATGTTGTAATCATAGCTTTCTCATTTGTTTGACACAGTTTTTCGTGTATTTGGCGAATTATGCTTCGAATTTCGAAGAATGATACATAAATGATGCAGCATAATATTTTTTTATTAGACTATCTTTGTTAGCGGAGAACATCTAGAGTTTCATTCGTAGAAAAAGTCATTCGATACTTGCGAGGGATAAATGCTCGAAGACAGAAGAGCGGTAAATAATCTGACAAATGTTTTTGAAGCTCAAATTTTACCAAAACCATGTCACATAATAAGTGTTACTTTAATATTGCTGTGAATCTTACCAAGCAATAACCTAGTCTTCTACCTGAATGACTTTTAATATAGCATAGGTATATGATAAACAAGTGTCAGTCCGTCAGTATAAGCTTACAGCAATATTACAAATCATCTACAATTATAAACTTTAAGCATCCGTAGGCGTGAGACTGGGATTGTGAGTAACAAGCGATAAAGTAGGTTGTTTATTTATTTTTATTGATAGTCTTTAACGAAAATAATAATTTTTTAAAAGGTCTTGTCGTGGTGTCAACATAATTTATTTATGTTTTCGTTTGATCACCCGATGAAGTCACAAGTAATTACATCTTCTGTGAAATAACACTGAATTTACTTAATATTCTAGCATCTGATTCTTTTCCTAAGCGTTCCCAATCAGCGATGAAGAGCAATCTTGAAAATATTTTGGTTTATCGTAGCAATTTTCGATAAGAGTTAAATAACAGGTTCAGCCGAGAATAGTGATTCCGTCGAGGAATTAAATACATGACTATGGAGAACATAAATATTTCGGCGAACGTCTGCGAAACGATGCTCATTATAAAATACAATGTAATAAATCTTAACCGTAATTAAGAAAAGGTCAGAATTTTTCGCAAGAAAAGCAATGATTTCGTATTTGATTGAACTACAATTGGAGCCATTGGAGTTCACCTCTAATGGAATGAAATATAATTTCAATCGGGTAACGGTCATTCATCGATGGTGATACTTAAGCTGAATTCATTCCTTAAAATTAGACCGTTGAACGGAAAAGGAACTTGAGTTGAAATATTTGGGCATCCCCATTCCCAATTAGCTTCGCACCGGAAAGGGTCGAAGACGATCCCCAACGAGCCGATGACGGTATTCGGAAGGCGTCACTTCCGCTGGAAACCAGCGAAGCAAAGAGGCAAAGACTAGGGTGGGAAAAGAAACGGAATGGAAAATGAAAACTCGAATTCTTCGAGACATGGAATAGCTGACGTAAATGTAAATTTTTTCGAACATATAGAATATAAGTCACGATCTTTAGAAAGAATATGAAGGCTTCAATGACAATCTCCGAGCGTCGTGAATTAATTCGAAAACAAATGGTTCAGCCAATACGATTTAAGATAAATTTTCTGAATGGTCCTCTAAAAATACAGATTTCCTCACTTCAAATATTGTCATTCAAACCGGTAATTTAAACAGGAATTTTCTTGTTTATACCATGTTCTCAACGAATACCAGTATTTAATTTATTGCGCCAGATGCTAATACCAACAATAATTCTACGAGGTACAGCTACATTGAGGGAGAAATAAAATACATACTTATACAATATCCTACAGTTACTTCGTCACGTTGATTGATCGTATCTAGGATTTCACTTACATCTATTCAACCCATTTTCCTGAATGAAGTGTTTTACTACTATTCTAGTTATGTCTAGGCTAGTTATATCTATTCCTTATTTAGGCTATTTATGTTAAAATTTCTCAATTTCTCAACCCTCCCTTCACTCTTTTATTACTATTACAATTAAAGGTGAAAATTACTGAAAGTTCACTAAATCTAATACTTCTGAGATAAAATCGCGTTTAAAGGGAAGTTCGAGTTATTTCCACATGCCTTAGAAATCTTAGGAAGTTTAATCTTTGTAGATGGCCAAAATAAATTAATAACGTCTTTTTTTGGTGAAAATGAGACTTAAAAGTTACCTTTCCCATATAACCAACCAACAATCTGAAATACTTCTAATAAGTTAATAATTAATTAAAAGGTAATTTAAGATAATTGAAAATAGGAATACTTTAGATGTAAAAATTTAAAAAGCTTAAGTGAAGTTTAGCAAAAGGTATCAACTATAGGATATATGTGAATATAAATGATGCATATAAAATATCGGTTATGCGTCGATATATCATAAGTTATTTATTATATACATTATGAATACAGCTTCTAATAGTTTTGGATGAACATGATCATAACCTTCTGAATTTCCTCTGCCTTCCTCTGAATTTCAAATTCTACTTCATCGGTGCAGCAACTTGGTATGAAGGGTATTTACAGTGAATGTTTAAAATCATTAACGCCCAAGACCCAAGCCCAAGTTTCATTAATGAACATTAAAACGAGTTACAACGTTTTTATTGCATCGGAAATTTTATTGGCCCCTTAACGTCCGCACCACGCGATTAGGCAGTAAAATACCAAGGATGCACCTCATTAATGGCGAAAACGAGACGACCATTATTATTTCATTCTCCAATCGTAAAAAAACGGGGCGTTAGTACGGCCTCCAAAGGTCGGCCAGGCAGTCGTTTTTTCCAGAGCTCACCGCACCGGAAAACGGAGGCTATTCGAGGGAGGAAATGACCGAAGGGGTGAGTAAGTTGAACGACAGGTGCATGGCGGCTATCGCAGTTTGTGATAGGGTGAAAACTCAATGCGAGGAAAAAGGGTAAGTCGGTTAGTGGTGACAGAATACTTAAAGAACACAATTGCGGGGATACAGTCATAGAAAAGGTACGCGGTCAACCATATTTTCTCCCCACCAATACAAATTCTCCTTATTTCAGCTATTCTTAGTTTTAATATATAGATGGCATCAAAATCATCACGTTAACTTAAAAAACCTCGGCAAAACTCACGCAATCTCATCATTCCTGTTCATTCACCCTTAGAGAGCAATAAGAATAACGTTCCTGCCTTCCATGCTAAACTGTCCCACCGCTTCAATTTCCGATTGGAGCTTCATTTCCCGTGGTCGGTCCTTTATATTTACATAAGATACTTTCAGCAGGATAACCATGATGAGCATATAAATATAAATTTCTGTTTTAAATGCATTCCAAATGATCCTCTCATGATACTGTTCATAGTGAATAATTTGGAGAGCCAATTGGATTAAAAGATGGGGAACCCAATGGAATGGAAACCCAACTTTGCTCCATGTCCACGACTGAATGCTATCTGGTCGTTGTAGCGCCCCATACACATTACGTATGACGCTTTTACTTTTGGTTCAAGCTTAACTGACTTTAACTGACACTTTCAGTGACTTTAGAGGGTATTTTCCACAACTGAACCAACAGTGATATAATGATACATGTAAAAATGTGGAAAAGTAAAAGAAACCTCTGGTCGTAACTGAAGATGATCTCAGGATGATTTCGTGGCCTTTTCGAGAAATTCACTGTTTATCATAGCTTATAATTAGTGTACTTAAGCATTGAAAGAGCGCTATGAGCGCCGTAAACACCTAAGCAAATCGAGTCCCATACGAAAAACCACATTCGAGAGATTATGAAAAAACCTTGGAATTAACCAGGAAGCAATCCTTTCCCAACTCTCGAGAGGAAATCACTCTCCTCTGCAACTAGTCATCTACAAGATCACTACTTTTGATCAGTAATTGAAGAGGAATCCTCCTTCTTTATGAAATTAACTCATACGGCTAGAGATCACCTGTCGCGTGCCTAGAGAACGCATCAATTATCGACCCTCCCAGAAGATCATCACCAAGGAGGCGGCAACGTCGCCCATGCGTTTAACACCTCCGCCTTCGAAAAAGATCTTGGAGAAGCACCGTAATTCGGCAGACAATGGAGGATCGTTGGTTCCGTTTATCCGTTTTGGCGGCAACCGACCATGGGTTGGCGTATTGCAGAATATTAACACTAAAGAGTGAGCACTTAAGGTATTGGGACAGCCAAAGTTAGGAAAGAGGAAGCAATAAAAATAGGAAAGTAGGGGTAAGGAGTGCTTAAGAGAGATGCAGCAGCACGTAATAAGAATTCATCATGTGACACTTTACAATGCTCTGATGTCTATGTCTAAACAATCCAACACTGTTCTTTATCATTGCCCAGGAGGAAAATGCCATAAATCTCTAAGGATATGTTAAACAAGAATGAATTAGCCGCATTTGTCTCCGTGGACGGCCGCATGCGGCCTGAAGGTCGCATGTTCCCTTGGGAGGGGTGGTCGGCTGGATCAAATCCGAAGACCCGTCCACCGAAGCATAACTGTATATCGCGCACGTTCGAAACTTGGTCTCAAAATCTAACGGTTCGTAAACATTCTAGCTGGGAGCTCAATCTCCTACCAAGTAACTTTGCCTACGATCTAGCAATCTCCCTCTCTCACCAACAGCGTCGTGGGACTCTTTTAAGAGCCTCCGACATGGTGACCCCGAGAACGAATTCACCGAGTTTGGTAACCCTATATTCCCACGCTTCTGTGCGTGGAAGGCGGGCGAACCGCACTCACTAAGCACGCATGGGCACCCTTTGTTTTTGTTGAAAGAACACACTATTGTGGTGGCTATGAATGAATGGGATTGCCTGACGTGGCATTCCTCCAATTAATGCGCAAAGATAGGAAAAAAATAGCTTCTTATATAACTCGTGAATTTTCGTGAGAGAATAGTCGTAAAGAAATTTTTTAAAATGTTAATTATAGAGTATATAAATTATTATTTCGGTTATATAGATGTATTCATTCTTAATTTTTTCAGCCGTGAAACGTAATGCATAAATTATCGGGCCGGTTGACCTCGTTCCTGTTTCGATTCTGAAATTAACAAATCGTGATACTACGGAATAATGAATAAATGGAAGCCTCGATTCACTTTAAAGGGGGTATGAGGATGGCTCCATAGAATTAAATGTAACGTCATCTATGATTACATTTGACCTAGTATTGATTTGGTTGCAGTATAATATCAATTGATATTTTTCGAGAACTGGAATGGATAATTATCGAAAACGTTAAGTTCTCCGTATTAAAATATGGAGGTCCGCAAGATCCGAGGAAAACTCTGTATATTCATTACCGCAGTTGGATGCAAAACGTAGGGGTAATGTTGAAATTTGGGAGTTAAAATTTATTTTGGTTCTAACCTCATTTCCCAAGAATCTCCTTAGCGAGATTGTTACAAATGATGAAACATTTTAAAAGATAATAATGGAAAACCTACTTGAATTCATGTCTCTGAGAAGTTTCTAAAAGGGAAATACTGCTACACAGATTTGCGTTGAAAGATTCATTGTTCATAAAGAGTATCGACAAATATTGAGCGGCTAGGGTTTGCTATCACCCAAGAATGACAAGGCATTGGAACTAAGGCAAATACTTCTCTATATTTCTAAATATTGTGACATCAGTTTCAAACGTCATATTTCTTGGACACTGGTTTCGGGAAAGTGTCCCATCATAACTTCATTTAACGGCTTCGTGCTCTTCAACTACCCATGCGACAACGAGTGACAGAATACCTCACAAGATTAGCATTCATTTGTTGAAACGAACCCCTAAAAGAATAAGGCAATGCCGAAAATTCCGTCAAAAGGAACACCGCCAGTGAATAATTTGAGGCACGATCGGAAGAAGAAGTGACATGCAACTCTCGCACGCATCCGTAACTGTGCCGCGTGTTTGCTTTCGGAAACCTTCAATTTCCGTTACGCAGTGCTTGAGGGGATCGTGCCCTACCGATTTGGACACAGGCAGACAAGTCCGGTGGGAAAATTATGAGAATGTTTTCTATCATGCTAATTAGACAAAGGGAGAGTGAAGGAGAAAGAGAGAGAGTTACGAGTAGAGGCTCTCTCCGAGAATTGGCGACTTGCAGGTGACCATTACGCTCTGAGCATACCCTGAGCACATCTGTTTATAGGAAAGCAATTTGAGTATTAAAAAAAAGCACCGAGGGAGCAAATTCTGAAGGAGTATTTATATATTTTCCCAAAAAGTCGTACAAAAAATATACCTGATGATTGATAGTAGTTTTTAATTAAAAGAAAACAATAAAATGCAAATATATTTACGGAGCAACAGATTAACTTAGTAGTCATCTTAATATTAAATCTTTACACTATATTATACTATTATTTTGAATATACAGTCATCTGTCACTATGCGTTTTTCTTTCAAAAAGAATATTTGATAATTTGCCACGCATTTTCGCAATTTTTTACTTTTCAAAATTTCTATCGTCTAACATATATATTAAATTTCACCTCATCCCCTGTGTTAAAATCAAATTTTATGGCAATTTTTTTCTCCTGTTTATCCTTGGGATTCAGCCGCACGGCTATTCCGTGCTATGTCCTTTTTCATCTAATGCACTATTTTTACATATCAATATCATCATATTTATTTATAAATCATGTATATATAGAATTTTACGGTGATATAATGAATGTTCTAATTATATATTTCAAGTATCGAGAACCTTATTAATTTAATATAAATAAATAACATTTGATACTAGGCTTAAATGTACTTCCTCCATGTTTTGGAGGAATTTCGCTCCTGTATTAGGGCGAATGCCAAGCAATGTTAAGTATTGTTCAGCTATACTCCCCTGGATGCTAGATGACAAAATTGCAATGCGTGAATTAAAAAAGATATAGGGCTATAAATTGAAACAACCAAGGCTTCGTTATGAAGAAATAGGGCTACTTAAGTAGTGTCATTTACATTGTTTCTCCCTGTCTTTTGGTTAGAAGACCCTTGACTGTATGAGAGAGTATAATGCGAGCCAAAAAGCATTCCTTCCATGGAGAAACTTTTCTAAATCAAATCGCCAAAATTAAGGAAAATGAAATAGGTTGTCGCGAATTTACAATACTTTTGCATCCTTCCGCAATAGAATTGTATTCGAATATTATATCTGATAGGAAAAACTAGTCTCTTCTAACTTGAATATTGTATCTGGTAAAAGAAACTCCTCTTTGTAAGAGGAGATCATAGAAACAAAAAACTAATTCTAAAAAATAACTTTATGAGTGTTTAATGCGGCTTTATTGGATCAGCATCGTTTCATTGATGTATGACAGCTTCAACGTGTTCACTGATTGAAAGCAAGAAGCGGAGAACCAAGATAGATTGCTAAATAGAAAAGATAGATTGATAGATATAAGGAATATACATACATACATGGCAAAACATTGTGAAAACACTACATTGGCGAAATATGTGTGTACGCACTGCTGCATGCAAACCTATTTGGAGTGTAACGTTTATTAATAATAATTATAATTTATTTAAATTAATTATCAAGCAAACACTAAACAACGCACCACCATTTTCCTAGAGATATAATTTTAAAATACAGTTAGATTTATTTATTACATTGATTGAGATTAGAAACTATTATGTAAACATCATAAATTGCTAAATTAATCAAATCGTTAAGCCGCAAATTGACAGTATCTAATATACCACTAATCAACCGAGTGTTAGATTAATAGATGACGACGACCACAGTTGTCTTGGTGGTTTACATCCAACCATACAAGAACAGCAATTGAATATGATATGCAGCAATGCTTCCCTATTAGTATTCGAAACCAAATCATGGAATATGAAAGGTTAATCTTAGGAATCGACAGGAAAGCTAAGAACTCCCAATGTATTCACCAAATCAAACGGACTAAACACGTCCTTTTGAGATCCCGGAAGTAGATTTTCTCAGAGGAGCTACTAAAGACGAATGCTACGGTGTGGGTTCCACTTGCGGCCGTATCTTTATTTAACCGTATTTGACCCCGAAATTCAACCGCGCTGAATAATGGTTCCGAAGCAGGCATATCCGATCTTATTATCTTCTCCGTTCATCCTTTAGCACTGAAAGACTCCTCTCTTATGCTGGAAAGATTGCCAAACTTCCAATGGACTGAAAAAAAACGTTTTTAAAGCGAACTACCTTGTTGGACAACGTATAATCAGTAACGAGCGGGAGGATCCACACAGATTCGATAGGCTTTTGGCATCAATCAGGAATGTCTTCCAGCAGGCGGAAGTGCATCTCAAGGAAAAGGGCTTTTCGATTAAGAGAGGCAGTAATATGGGCGGAGTGGTTGAAATCTCAATTTCGGCAACTGCGCTTGGCAGGTGATTGTCTTAGGAGAGATTTGGTCTTATTGAAAGGAAACTTCTTTCTTAGAATACGCTATCTTTTAAGATACTCTAGCAGGAACTAAGATAAAGCTTTCAAGATGAGAAAAATTTTACTCTCTGGCGGTTATGGACTTCCTGATACATTCGAAATACGAACCGAAGCCCCTTTAAATACTACGGAACTTTTTCACCTTAAAATATCTAAGTAAATAGAATAGAAAAAAATCACTGATTGCAATATACACGTGAAGGAATTGAAACACCAAAAAATAATCGCTTTTAAAAGTAAAAGTATCTGTTTTTATAGAAGCATGGTTGGTGTTTGGTTCCTTCACCAATGGTGGAGGTTTTTGATGAGATTTTGATAGTTTTTGGTGTTTCAATTCCTTCCCGTATCCAATTGATTATATTATCAAATGTGAATAATTTTTAAGACGTTATTTTAGGAGGAAAGTATAGGAAGATGAGTGTATAATTTTAAATTCTAGTACTTAATTTTAAAATAATATATTAATAAAATTTATTTACTATTAATAGAATACTCGTATTGCTTAGAAAAGCATTCCCGAACTGAGTGGAACAGATGCGGTGTGATAGCTCAGTGGTTAGAATACTTGCCTGGAAAATGGTAGACCTGGCTTTGAGTTCCAGTCATGTTACACCTGTTATTCCTTGAAATTAATTTACCTTTAATATTTAATGATATTCCAGCATTTGAAATATTTTCGCTGAAATACTAAAGTGGTTTCATCGAGTACATTTATTGATATTTGATCATATACCTTTTAATTACAGTTTACGTTCGCTCCGTTATGGCATCTTACTGTTTAAGAATTTTTCTGGCAAATAAAACTTCTCCATCTGTTCCATGCTGGTATAAAAGAGAAGAGAAATCGTTCTATTCGCGCGACGGTTTTAGTTCAGATTATCTCCATAAAACAACTAAGGTATTATTTCCCAAACATTAATCTTTCCTTTCTTTTCATCTTCTCAGTTACGATGTTTACGGGAAGTAGCACCCACGCCGTGAATATTTAGGAAACGAAAAACCACTTCAATGGTCCGGAGCCCGACGTTAACGGTATTTTAACCCAAAATGTACTCACACATTCGCTACGGCCTTTTAAATCAAGCAGATCTTTACCTTTCTCTTTATTCGGCAGAAAAACATAAAGTCGACCCGTTTGAATCAATGGGCTGCAGGATTTCTCATTCGTCTCCCACTCTCAGAAGAGGCGGAGCAGGAAGAAACAAGCGCTTAACTAATGAGAAACGAGTCTATGTGGTGCCAAAAGATGTAATAATTTATTTAACGGTCAAGTCTGCTGCTATCCACGTGGCGCGGCTGTGAAACTCAAGATAGATGCAAACATAGAAGTCAGGCTTTGTGGAGAGATAAATAGAAGAAACAATAGAAGAAAGTGTTCGATGACCAAACAAGTTTCCCACAGCGAGAGGCACGGTAAACTTTTGAAAGAAGAGTTTCCAAAAGAAAAAATTAATATAACTTGACGGTAGAGGCTTACGTGAGAAATGACCTTAGCTGTCGAAACATCTTCGAAATTATTACTAAGGCTTATTCTAAATTGAGTAAATTAATCCATTAAAAAGCAATCGAACGCTGAAAGGTGGTTTGCAGGGTATTTAAGTAGATGTAGGTGTCAAGGATTCTATCGGAGTTGAAGATCATTTCGGCACTGATGAATTTTTACGATTGTTTTATACCTTACGCACTTAATAAACTCGGCTTCGTCAAGAGAATATTCAGTTGGAGCGAAGAAAAAGCCCGCGAGCGATTGCTACGCAGGTTAGACCTCGCCTTGAGTATACGAGTACTACACTAGTACATGTAGTGTAAGGGACCCTGACGAAATGCGCTGCATTCGTGAATTAGAAAAGGTACATAGAAAGGCGATACGTTTTGTCAAGAATTACTATGATGAATGAAAGAGGGTCAATCAGATGCTTCAGGACGCAGGATGGGAGTCTTTAGAAGAAAGATGATTTAAGAAAAGACTTAACTTCATAAATTCAGAGAAAGTCCATTCTTGGAAGATGAAGCCACTATCACGCGCCCTCCCTGTATCTTCAACCGTACTCATACTGCCAGGAAGATTAGGGAAATAGAGGTCAGGTATTTCAGAAACTTCCCTATATGTTAAGGCAATATTTTTAGCAAATGAATCAGTTTATTCAGTTTAACCTTATGTCAGACGAGAAACGCCGGCTAGATTAAGAGAATTCATTCATATCACCCGTGTTTATCATCGAGTTCCTGGCGGGAGTAGACTTGGAATTACCGGTGTAACACCCCACACACCGTCGAAATATTTGGAAGATAATCCCGTCGATGCGACAATCGGAAGTGAAATTGAAGCAGTCAACTACTTAATAAGAAAGAAAGAACATCAGTGTAATTTTCGGTACACAAAACAATAAATCAGCGTCAAGTAGAATCCGTAAATCTACTCCAAATTTATTGCGAAAACAACATAAATAATGATAAATCTAATTCCAGTCTTGGGATTGCATTCTTTCAATGATAATAAAGCAGCTGTAATTCATCCTTCAGTCGTTTTATAGTTCTCAGCATTCCAACAAATTGTAGATATTTAACGATCTTCTTTCTGGGTCGACGGGGAGAATTTTAGGAATGTTCAAGCGTACTGAAGGCGGAAAAATACCTCTCAAATATTTTTTTTCCAACTCGCGGACAAAGTCATTCCTGGCACACACCCATCGGAAACCACGCACATATTTAAGAAAAGGGGAAAACGCGAGTGCCGCGATTCTGCGCCATTCGCTAGATCGAAACGGAATAAATAACCCTTCATAGATTCCTAGAATGCCGGTTTGGAAACTGAATTTGCCTCCGGTCTTGGACAGAAACGTAAAGGGTGAACGAACCTTACCGTCCAAAAACCGGTGGATCTCGGATGGAAATGAGAGGGGGGGAAAGGTCGACCAAGAGAGATTGGTGAGAAGGACGAATGCACGAACGGAAGAAGGAATAACGGAGATATGAAGAGAGTGAGGTGGAATCCACGAGAGCAAAACTGGAAAGCGAATGGAGGAAAAAATCGAACGGAAAAAGTGGAATGGGCGGATTTCATAATGGGCGCGGCCTCCTTCATCCCTCGTTCCCGGAAAAATTACGCTTCCTTCATTTTGCTCGGGATTGAGTCCCTGTGCTATCATTACGCTGCATGTTTTGTGCGTGCCTACAGACCCCAAAGTTGCGCAACCGCTAAAAAATCCTCTGCTTGTTTGCGAGTGGTCCGAGAAGATGAGGTTTTTGGAATGATTTGTTATGAAAGGAACAAAATATATACACACTCAGCACTCAGGTGCGTCGATGATAGCCTTTGCGGTCTCCGAAAGACGTGATTTCGAGAGCGGTCCGGAGGTCACATTCCTTCGCGGTATTTTCTACAACGGTGTCCGGATTGGTGGTATTTCCACGAAATGTTCGATAAACACCTCCCAATCTGAAGGTAATTGATAAAATTAGAGATCCTTCTGACGGTGGAGGGGGTGAAAAACTTAATCAGCTACGATGCCGTTGTATTCCGAGGTAGCCATTGAAAAGAATGATTCTCACTCACATGGAGAGAATTGTAAACATGCGAATCCCTATATTTCCTTTGTATTTTGCATCACAGCGGTTTAGTCGTACTCGACGGAATATTTATCTTTCGATTTCATACATCCTTTTGTAACAGTAATTCGTTATAAAAATGTAAACGATTTCGTTTTTTACATGAAACAAAATGTAATTGGCAGTGCAATAATTGCTGTATCTTTAACTCCTTAGATTATAAAAGTTAGTCGAATCATTTTTTCAAGGTTAATTGCTAATAATTTTTAATCTGACCAAAAATGAAAGATATATACATATATTAACTATTTATATACCACAAAATTGCGAAAAAGAAATACCGAGGGGAATTGAAAACTTTATGAAGCTCCACGATTGGTATAAATTCCTCAGATGCTATAATTCTTTGGGTCATGTTGCATACTTACGAAGTAAACAGAAACAGAAAAATTAAGAAAATCAAATCATAAGATTATGCTAACAAAATTTTCTTTGTATTTATCATCAATCTAAACTTCCACAGACATTAAACAATATGAAAAAGATACAAATATGAATTCATAAAACTCATTAACGTAAAATATGAATATTGGATTTTAAAGGTGATTGTGGAATGGACTCCTTACATGATCAACTGCAGAGTCTTCAATTCGTAAAGAGCTTTTACAATACAAATATACTGAGAGAATTCATAAAATACCTAATGGATATATTTTCAACCAAGATGGAGACAAAAAAAGCTCAATGGACATTTCAGGTCTTCCGATCTCGTAAAAGTAACATTTTCTCTTACTCAGCTAGTTTTCAAAAATCCTTGGGTGATCGCAGCAGAATTTGCTACCGATCATCATTTTGACATTAGCTTTGATAGATTCCGCACATCTCACTGTTCTACAGAGTATAATCGAGAACGCGATAAAGGTGATATCAGAAGTGATGCTTGATGTAAGCGTCGGGTACGTGAATGTGGTCCATCACAAATGTACATACTAGTTCTTGGACGCAGATTCCTCACCGTGTTTGCTTACAATCGTCGCATGCTCATTGACGTGCGGAGACTCGGTAGATACATACGCATACTACATGAACTGCGCAACATCAGCGCAGCGCAAACATTACAAATAAGCGCCCAAAACGTTTGTGCGCAAGTTTGGCTCCTCAGTGACTTAGAATATAATGCTGATTTTCATGTAGTTCCATTTAAATAATTGGAACAATGTCACGATTTTGAATTGAAGAACATAAGCGAAATAAACTTGGTCACGGAAGAAAATGAAACTGCAACGATGCTACAAAAAGCAAACTGAGTTTAGACCCGGAAGTAAGGAAGTAGTTACGTCATTACAAACAGTTTAATTCGGCTGTAAATTTTAATCATAATCTCAGGATTCACTTTTCCATGAGATATATTTAAATGAGAATTTCAACGTCTTTGATTTGCAAAATATGTTTGGCCAAAAAATTATTTTATAACAGGTCTTAAAAAGTTAGAGTGACTTAATGACAATTCAGTAAAATATGTATACCGATTCTTTTATTTTATTCAGTCATGTTATAGAATAAAAGTAGAAGTACACGACCATATGTCAGCTTATAAAGAGTAACTATCTTCTCTGAATATAGAAAAATATATCGACTGAAAACTTTTGTGCTGAGTAACACCTCCCTACTTTATAATACCGGTCCCTATTTGTATTACTTATTGTGGTTATTATGTATGTATTTAGGATAATGTCAAATATAAACGAATAAAAACTGAAAAATTGTATAGTTAAGCATACCTAACTCATGAAGCCGCTGAATAGGAACATTTTGGATGCTTTTCCGGAATCCTTAGAATACGGAAACAAATATCGGCTATTCATCTCAAAATAAAATTTCTTAAAATTCAGTTCTGGATAAATTAAGTAAAGCAGAGGATTTTTTCCAAAGTAAAGAGATGCTACTTTTCATTATCAAAATTCCTTATTTCCCTGCAAGGATGATTTTCTACCTAGAAATTATTATGATTCTATCAGAAGGAAGATGGTGGATGGGTAATCAGTTCCATATAGTATGAACTGAATCAGCCATACGTAGAAATATTTTGATAATGCGATTCGAAAGAAACTGCGCGACATTCCTGAACGCTACAGTCATTTTAGAGTTAGAAAACTCGTGAAAGATGTTTTTCTTAAAGCATGTGCACATGGTTAAAATCGTGAGGATAAAGAAACGGGAATTATGGAGGAGCAAATAGCGAAGGAGGAAGCAAATGAAGAAAGCAGAGGTTATGCAGGTAAGCGAAGACGTGCATAAACAACAGCGTTTACATTCACCTCCGAATCTGCCGCGACATCTTAACCCCAGCATTTATCGCTTAAAGCGTTCCTCTTGAACTCTGACCCTCACCTATGACTGCATCAATCCCACTCCCTCCCCGCAGGAAATTTCATCCGTCATCCTTCAGAGATCTCCTGTAGCTGGTTTGGGTAGCTCATATGATCCCACAACATTCCCACGGGTGTGGAGAGGGAACAACGACCGACAGGATAAGAAAAATACTAGCCCTCTATTTTGAAGATCATATTCTTTCGACGTCACTTACGTCGGGTGTTGAAGTCTCCTGGTCAATGACATTCTTTTGTAAGGAAATGCGGAGGGTTGGTGGTGTCGCTCCCTCTAGCATTCTGTGAAGTAATTTTACGAGGACAGGATATCCATTTCCGAGCATAAAATGAATATATGTAAAAGAATGAAGCGCCAATCTGTTTCTGCAGCAAGATTTCACCTGGTCCAGAGGCCAGGTCATAACATCCGTTGCAAAAAATTTTGGCCATTCTGAATAATGAAATAAAATCTAACTATTAATAATAATATTTTTATGCCAAAAAAATCGCAATTTCTTAATAAATCCTAATATATGGATAACAATTTGTAACAACTTTTTCTTCAGAGATCATGACAATTTCCAAATGTGAGATAAGGTAGAAAAATGCTTTGCGGGCAAACCATGCAATCAAAACACATTAATCAGTTTTTATTTCAACTAGTTTATCTAGAATCGCATTTTTGGACGTTTTGAATTTCGGGCAGTTGGTGTTTGCAAATCGGCTTATCTTACAGCGATGTAAATTTCTAGAAAAATTGTAAATGAATTGAAATTGTAATTTCTACAAAAATTGAAATGTAAATTTCTACAACTTATCTCATTGTTAATTTCCAATTCTAACAACTACGACGAAGCATTTACAATTTTTGGATAGTAATTTGATCAGATTATTGTACCGAATTCGAGGAAATCAAGTGCATATCGTCATGAAATGGTATCACGAAATCGTTATAAAATATTGAATAACCTATTTACTTCTGGATTCTGTGAAAGTTTTTTTCAACTTTCGACCCCGGTATTTATTACGTGTCGTGTACCATTCACTTTCTCACGATTTGAATGTCTCTTTCTGAGTTAGCTACGCAGCGTGAGAAAGGAAGCTAAAAACCACAGGGAGATTCGAAGAAATACATTAGGCCAGCCGAAATCTATATCTTACGGAAAGGACTTGAAAAAATTCCTCCACGTTTTTCCTCACCATCCTGACTATGGATTACATAAGAAAGCACCAAAACGACCGAGAAAATACAGCTCAGACTAGAAAAACGGGTGGCTTTGTTTAATAGTCCCAAACCTTGAAGAATAATTTTCAAATTGGTTCAGAGGGTTGCCGGGAGACTTGAACGCGCGCATGGGAAGAAGAGTGGTCATCACCCTCATCAACACCTGAATTAACGTGCTCAGCGAAGGGGTGAAGACCCGCAATACACGGGCGAAGAACTTTCGTGGAAAAAATACCCCACGCCAGGTGTTCATCCCCTTTCACCCCTTCCCCTACTACACACCCCTCCTCTCTAAGAGCTCCCTCTCCGGCGTTTCGCTCTGGGTGCCACTGGGGTTCCTGGCGTCGCTCTCGTAATCGTCACGCAAGCTATCTCCGCTCTTTCCCTTCACCGCAGAACCGGAAGGCGCGAGCGATTTCGCTGCCCACAATGCTCCCGTTCTTCATCAACATCTCCAGAAAGGGCAATAATTTAAGTTGCTCTTCCCTGAGACCCAATGATGACTAGCAGTAGTAAAAGCTACGAAATCACTGCAGCGCAACAGGAATATCCGGCGCTATAATTTTGAACGAAGGGTTTCAAATCTATTTCCTGCACTAACTCTGAAATTCTCATCCGACAAATTCTAATCCCATCATTTCTACAAGTACTCAAACATCCATTTAAAGTTAAATATCATTAATATCAAAGGAAAGGAAACAAACATGTTCTGAGGACGAATCGAAAGGATGCTCTAGTGTCTGCCAAAATAGGCGGCGAAGAGGTTGTCTTCATATGATTTTAGATTGGAGCAACTAAACACCTAGAGCTTAACCCGAGGCATTTAATTATTGCGTGCAAGCATTTATTTTTCTTTACATCTTTCACGCAGATTTTTTTAAAGCAACAGATGGTCATATCGATTCAACATCATATAATGACGACACGATAAGTTAAAATCTTAAAAAAATATTTTATATGCCTAAAAGAAAGTTTAAAATCAAATATTATGCCACTATATTCATATTATATCAAATATTGGCCTACTTTTGAGATTCGCATCATGCACAGATCGCTCGCACGTGCTATACATGAACACACCCTAATATGTGCCTAAATAACCCACGAATTTAGGTTATTTCGCTGGGTAATAGATAATATTACTTTAGGAAAAAAATCTACATAGGTGGATCTCAAGAGCAACTCCTAAGATATTTTGAACAGTTTAATTATTTATCATAATTTACACATAAAGAACGCTATTTTTGTCATATTCTGTAAGGATACATGGTAAATCATCCTCCAAAAATTTAGCCTTTGAAATGCCACAATAATGTTTTCCGAACTTATTGTCAGTAGCTAATCGTTCTACTGTGAAACTTGGCTAACTCGCTTCTCAAAAATAATTACGAATTCCGTTTCACCATCGAGAATACTGCTATAATGCGCTATCGAAACCTTGGACGGAATCATCCGTTCTTCAATGTTAAGGTCAAGAACTCTAGCTTTAACTCGGCCGAGCCCGCTGGTGTGGGTAGCTTTCGTTCAAAAAAAGAAAGCAAAAATTCTGTGTAAGGACCCTACCTAAAAGCATAAATGACGAAAGATATATGTAAATGTATAAATGTAAGTAAATATAAATGTAAATGTATAGTATGTAAATGGTGAATAATATATGCAAAGATATATAAGATAATAATTTCTTATTAAATAATAGCTGTAATCTATTTGAATCTTTTACTTAATTTCTTCTATGTTTCTGGGTATTATGAGTGATTCCAATAACGACTTTCTTAAATGATATTGTAGTTTTGTCATTGTACATTAGAGCTTATAGAGCAGTACGGTGATACAGAGGTTTTATTGCATAGAAATATCGTTAAAATCAAAACTGAAAGGATAAAAAATGAAATATTAACGATAAATTAGTTTCTTATTTCAGAAAAAAGGAATTATGAAATAGTTAAAATATATTAGCTATTGACCACAATTTGTATTGAGGGTACACATTTTAAAATGCGTGGCATTGGTGCTTTCACTGCCATTCGTAAAAATGATCGAATGATGGGACTTCGTAGATGATAACATTCTATACAAGTCAATGTGTATATAATGCTCTTAATGGATATAACTTGCATCTAAGGGACACTTTAAATCATAACTACTACTTGATAATCTGTCAACACTTAATCAATTCAGGTCTCAATGTGATATGAATTTCCCCAATAAAACTTCGTTAAAATTACCAGATAGATAAAACTTCATTGATAGTCCCCCTTGTTTCCTAAATGTATGTTCTTCGGGTTAAGATTACTAAATCATTTTTCCAAGAAATCTAACATAAATGATCGCTCAGATGGTTACTTAAACACTATGCATACGATGCACCCTCAATAAGCAATAAATAGAAAAAGGAAACATTCACCAGAAGTGATTGAAAAAATCACATTTACCTCTTACGGCAGACGACACGCTGACCACCAAACATAACAGCGACAAGAATACCGCACTCCACCGCATATTTCTTCTTCCCCTTGAGTTCATGGAGCCCAATAAACGTCCCATCACTTCCAATTACTATGTCCTACAGTGTCCAAGCGTCCACTTTAACTTCCTTCTACAACGTTTTGCCGCGCACTTTACACAAATACAAACTCCGCGAACGAGGTCACCAAAGTCCGTCCCTCCGGCACCGGCGGAGTCCCCGGTGATAAAGAACCGTCTGCGAGCGACCACCACACCTGACTATTCCACTCACATCAGAAGGGCCCCTGGAAGGAAGGAGCTGTGTGGTCGCAACCCTCTATAACCGATTGTGTCGCTGCAGGTTGAACGTCCGAACGGCTTCCGTCAACAGATGAGACTGAGTGGAAGGCCGGTGAAGATACCGAAGGAAAGCAAGGCTGAGGGGGGGGGGGATGAAAGAGGGTCAATCAGATGCTTCAGGACGCAGGATGGGAGTCTTTAGAAGAAAGATGATTTAAGAAAAGACTTAACTTCATAAATTCAGAGAAAGTCCATTCTTGGAAGATGAAGCCACTANCAAATACATTTGTTATTCAATGATTAAAATGATGATTGAAGCCAGAGGCATTCGTCTAATGATAAATAAATATATCTTAAACGTATTACAACATATGCACAGAATGCAAAATACAAATAAAATTCATGACAAATTAAATAAAGTACAATTCAAATACCTATCTATAATAATAATATGAACAGTCAAATAAATGCAAGGAAATTTTTTACTGCATTGAATAACGTGCGAATAGATTGAGGAACGATTTGCAGAGGTTGATGACGGAGGTGGATGACTTTGTCGGAGGATTTAAATATAGAAGGATAGCATTATAAAAGGAAGAGGGCGATCAAAATCGGACGGTGCGAAACAGCTGGCGTTGAATTCGAAATGTACATGTGTGCGATGCATCCGGTGTGATTGTTGCGAACGACTTCGAAGACGGCATTTCTGCAGATGGCCGATGGAGACAATAGCGCGATAAACATATCGGGCGTTTCTTCGAGAGAGCAAGTGAAAACGATATTCGCTCCAAAGACGCTTGCTTGACTTTTCCTTAGAAAGGGAGCTCGAAATTCCGTTTTAAGGTGAATAGAATGGAGGCATTACGGGTGAAAGAGGAGAAAGGGTCCCTTAACCTTTTTTTATGGCAAAAGTATGGCGTTTTGGAAATGTGTTCCCTCAGTCGTGGATGGGAGCTTAAAAATTGCCGCGCTTAAAAATGAATCGGAAGAGCGCTCTGCTGATTTTCAGTTGATTCTTTACTGCTTAAAATATTACTTTCCTTCAATTCTGAGAGGTAATTTCAAGGGATTTTAGATATTTGAGAAACGCCGTGAATCCTGCAAAGAATTATTTTAGAACGGAAAACTAAACCTGTTAATCGAGATGTGTATTTTGGTACTAATTCGAACATACCTGAATCTTGAATTATCAATTGATCCTGACTAATGAATTATGAATGAATATGATCGAAGGTAATCGCAAGAAACTAATATTTTCATGGAATTGTACAAAGTTGCTAATCAAACTGAAGTATATTAATGTGACTTAATGTAATGATACACGTAGACTTCTTTCATTTTATGTGAACATTTCAAACAGACGAGGCTACTTAACATTTACGCCGAATAAACAGAATCAAAATGCTGTATTTAACTTCATAAAGTCGGATATATGCTCAAAGCTAATAGAATAAAACTTTCATAACATATTTTTAAAAGATTTTATAACTTTGGTGATAATTTCCAATAGTTACGAGTAGAGGAAGGATTTAAGAAGAGGGTTTGGAAACTTTGCTCGAAGGTGGGCGGGAAAATGAAGGGAAAACTGGAGGGGAAAGAGAGATTTGAGGGAATTGGTGGAGGAAAGGATTGCAAGTGAAAGAGAAAAAGTATTGAGAGTCAAAGAGTGATGCTACTTTTCTTTGGTAGTAGCAGTATTTTAAAAGTGCTTCGACAGCTGAGGTAATTTCGCATGCGAGCCCACACCTGTAATCGAACCCGGGACTGTTTTCGTCAAAGTCAACCCGTCCGGACGTTCTTATCTTCTGTTAAACCTATTATGCTCATCGTTCCGTGTATGCATCAATCAAAGGCAAATATATGAGAAAAGATTCAAGGCAATCCATAATGAAATCAACTCCAATTTATTTTTAAAATGCGTGATAAATACTTGTACAGTTGGTGTATTATGATCATAGAAAAACTTTACAACCAGATCATGATACAAAGGCCCCTTGTCACATCCTATGAGAATTGCCAGCGTACCAGAAAATCATCGGGGGAGGGTGATCGTCCTTCTCCCCTAAAATGGCGCCAAGAAGACTGGATGCAAGGTAAACCCGAAAACTCGAGAATCAACTTATAAAGATACGTTTGTAGAAAATGCAACGATCAAAACGGTAACGATTACTTGAACTGTAACTGATTTTTATTAATCTTTCAAAGGAGAGAGGAAGCTAATTTTACGTAAGGAGCAAATTTAGAAGTGCTGGGAGCTTAAGTTAAAATAGTATACTAACTCCCAACTACTTTGATTGATCTGCCGATGAGCACAAAATAAGCGGAATAACTCCAAAGAAAATATTTTACTCTCTTACTTTACGATGCACGGCACTAAAAGAAAAACAAATAAATAATCAAGCTAAAGTGGTAGAGTAAGCAAGTAAGCAAGATGTAGTGGTAGACTAGGCATGTAAGCAGGGCCGGATTCAGGCTTACAGCAGCCCTGAGGCTTTTTCTAGGAACCTGATTTTGCTCCCCCCCCTGCCATACTTACGCTCCGTAATGGCCGGAGGTTCTCTCTTTTCCTTGGCCATTGGCATTGAAAACTATCAAAATATATTTGTAGATTAGTAAATTTAGAACATTTAGCAATTAAATTTGCCTCGCTTAATAACTAGAATTATTTACGAAGCGTAGAAAAAATATATCATTTGAACAACTCTCGTTTAGCGTGCGAGTCCAACAGTTCTTTTCCTGGGATGTCATGCATACTTTTACCCTGCGCATACTTTATCCTTCCTTCCTTTATAGTTTTTCTCCAATATCACTCCTATCTTATTACCTTATATATTTCTATTAATGACCTCAGAATTTAAATCTCCTTTTCGTCTTTATCTGTTCTTTATCTTCATTCAATTTCCTTAATTTCCAACATCGCTTTCGCTTCTACCCACTAAATCATTCAATCTTCTCTCTACTTCCGAAGGACCTCTCATCAATTTCTTTCCGCTAAAACGGGGGTTATGAAACCTGCACAAACCTACTGTGAGTAATAACAACGTCCAAACATATAGCCTTACATACACACATATATCAACTATCTATAAATAAAAATATGAAAAACAAAAACTAAAAACACGCACAATATAGATGGATCGAGAGACCCTTCGTAGGCGAGGTTTATTTAGGGCTTTCTACAACCTAACCTCGTATATCATTACTATATTTACAGTGATCAATTGAAAACAAAGAGTAATATTCGGGAAAGAATCTTTGTAACTGAAGCTTGACTAAGAAAAAACCCAGGTTGAGGGAAAACACTCACAAAGAAGGGAGATGGAAAATAACCCGGAATGGGTAGGACAGTTGAAAATTTAAAATAATATATATTAAACCAGTTTTATAATGAAATATAGTCACTGTAAGGTATGGAAATTTTAAATAAAAAAGAGAAAAGAAATTTCAAAGGTAGTACATACATATGCAAAATAGACGCATGAATGAAAACTACACTTCTAAAGTGGCACAAGATAAATACACTTTTAAAGTAAGAAATGTTAATACACATATATCAACACAAGGAAATTTAAGATTACAATAGTGCAATATTACATAATTAATTCAAATACATTTGTTATTCAATGATTAAAATGATGATTGAAGCCAGAGGCATTCGTCTAATGATAAATAAATATATCTTAAACGTATTACAACATATGCACAGAATGCAAAATACAAATAAAATTAATTAAATATTAAATAAAGTAAATACCTATTACCTATCTATAATAATAATATGAACAGTCAAATAAATGCAAGGAAATTTTTTACTGCATTGAATAACGTGCGAATAGATTGAGGAACGATTTGCAGAGGTTGATGACGGAGGTGGATGACTTTGTCGGAGGATTTAAATATAGAAGGATAGCATTATAAAAGGAAGAGGGCGATCAAAATCGGACGGTGCGAAACAGCTGGCGTTGAATTCGAAATGTACATGTGTGCGATGCATCCGGTGTGATTGTTGCGAACGACTTCGAAGACGGCATTTCTGCAGATGGCCGATGGAGACAATAGCGCGATAAACATATCGGGCGTTTCTTCGAGAGAGCAAGTGAAAACGATATTCGCTCCAAAGACGCTTGCTTGACTTTTCCTTAGAAAGGGAGCTCGAAATTCCGTTTTAAGGTGAATAGAATGGAGGCATTACGGGTGAAAGAGGAGAAAGGGTCCCTTAACCTTTTTTTATGGCAAAAGTATGGCGTTTTGGAAATGTGTTCCCTCAGTCGTGGATGGGAGCTTAAAAATTGCCGCGCTTAAAAATGAATCGGAAGAGCGCTCTGCTGATTTTCAGTTGATTCTTTACTGCTTAAAATATTACTTTCCTTCAATTCTGAGAGGTAATTTCAAGGGATTTTAGATATTTGAGAAACGCCGTGAATCCTGCAAAGAATTATTTTAGAACGGAAAACTAAACCTGTTAATCGAGATGTGTATTTTGGTACTAATTCGAACATACCTGAATCTTGAATTATCAATTGATCCTGACTAATGAATTATGAATGAATATGATCGAAGGTAATCGCAAGAAACTAATATTTTCATGGAATTGTACAAAGTTGCTAATCAAACTGAAGTATATTAATGTGACTTAATGTAATGATACACGTAGACTTCTTTCATTTTATGTGAACATTTCAAACAGACGAGGCTACTTAACATTTACGCCGAATAAACAGAATCAAAATGCTGTATTTAACTTCATAAAGTCGGATATATGCTCAAAGCTAATAGAATAAAACTTTCATAACATATTTTTAAAAGATTTTATAACTTTGGTGATAATTTCCAATAGTTACGAGTAGAGGAAGGATTTAAGAAGAGGGTTTGGAAACTTTGCTCGAAGGTGGGCGGGAAAATGAAGGGAAAACTGGAGGGGAAAGAGAGATTTGAGGGAATTGGTGGAGGAAAGGATTGCAAGTGAAAGAGAAAAAGTATTGAGAGTCAAAGAGTGATGCTACTTTTCTTTGGTAGTAGCAGTATTTTAAAAGTGCTTCGANTTCAGCACTGCTGATGTCCATCGGTTGTCGTTTCTCCTATAGGTTTACTGATAATGTTTACTGATCAATATACATTAATATTAATGAGTGTTTTACTGAGTAATAAGGATAATGATTTTTTTCGTAACGGTACTATCTCTGAATCGATTAGACGAAAGATTTCCGTTATTATTCAATTTCGTAAGAAAACTGCGATTTTTGCGGTTTTGGAAGCGATATTTAAGAATTTTAATTTCCTTGTACGTTAATAATCTCCTTATAAGTTACGTAAGCTCATTTTTTTTGACTTATGATGTATATTTGAATTCTGTTGTTTATTTCTTTCTTTCCCATCATAGTGATAATCTAAAAGCACAAATAAAAACATTCATGAGCACGGTAAAACTGTACTTCCTCTATGTATACTAAACTCAATTCAACATTACTAAACTACAACATCATGAATACTTCATGAATATGAATCATGCTATAATTACTCCAATAAACGGGAAACTCTTCAGTATCTTTACCTATCATAGTAAACTTTCTCTATAGAAGATTATTTAACTTGGAATAGCAGTGAGTAATTAAGATTAAAGCATTTTATAGGTCACGATTTCGAAACAGCGGAAGAAGTATTGAATCAAATCAACCGTTAACCTCAACCTCAACCTCGGAAAGAAGCCAAATAGTAGTGATGACTGAATCGGAATAAGGAACTCATAGTGTTTGTATTGAAGTAGTGACTAGAATTGTCAAACAATTAAAACTTCGGTATGCCTAAGCAAACACTTTAAGCGATCACAATTCTTCTTAATAGGTTCTTTTACTTTCTATGAGCTGAGGAATCCGCAATTTTTGGCTGTTTCCAGTAAATGAAATATGTCGTATAATGATTCCAGAGTGACCTTAGAATTCGTCATCTGCAAACTCTCCATTTTACAATTTTCTTGTGAATACTCCTTGTGCATTCCCAGGTGAATTGAGAAAGATTGAAAGTATAAGAAACCATCAAAAATGCATCTGTTGAAGCTTGGACTCGCGCATACTGTGTGTATACCGGTTCCGCACATTTGACAGAAAGGAATGCGATATCTCATTCCCAACTGCAAATCGTTGTTCTACGCAAAGAAAATGTCGTTTTTTAATTATATAGGGACGGGTAGTGATAAACTTCCTGTTAAAAATGATAATGAATGAAAAAATCTTGGGGTTAGCGAAGTAAAACACCATCAGCCATACTGAAAGCCTCTCTTCATTTGAAGAAACAATTTGTTTTCTGTGTGGTTGGATCGAAAATTCATCCTATATTTTAAACCTTCTCTCCTAGAAAAATCCAGACGATGAATTCAGTTGAATAATGCTCGCAACGGGGCGAATTAAAATCGTTCCTTTAGGTTCAGAATTAACAAATAGGTAAGCTTGAATGTATGTATGTACTACTACCACTCCATTAATCTTCAAAACATATTCTTGATGGCTGAAATTGAAGTTCCAAAGCGGACAAGAGCCTCTTTATCATGCTTTCCCTAATAAATCCCAAAAAGACCTAGAGATTCAAACTTTTTCAGTGGAATGACAAATATCAGTTGGTTTCGCTACAAAGTAATTCCGAAATAACTAAAAAACAAGCAAAATAATGCAAAAGACTTTATTTGCATTCCTTAAAATCGGCGCGAACTTTCCGGACAACACATTCATATATTGAATTTACATTGAAGATCTTGGTGCAATCAATGCAGCCGTAGTCTGGTTATTTTTCAGTCTTATTGGTGAAACCCTTGTCATTTGGCGAAAACTGTCGCGTACCTTGAAAATTTAAAGGAAGCATTCACCTGTGCATTTCAATTTTGCTCCGTTTCAGTGCTTATAAAAAAATCGTCGAATTACTACTTAATTCCAACTAAGTCTCTGGCATGGAAGAGGACACGCCTCTAATAGTTATTACAAAGCGGGAGACCAACATTTATATTATCTTGTGTTAATTTGAGCGCTAAAACCACTTCAAAGATAATAAAGTATATAAAATGTGATTAAGAGAGATATAGGGTTACTGTGAAGCACAAATTTACCCGATTAAAAATATAAAAAATTTCTGAATTCTCAATTCTTCGTTTTTAACAATTTTCAATTTTAAGTGAGTTAATGCGAAAGTCTCGAAGATGTTTGTTTACGTCGGGAATGATTACGGTAATAACCGAAAAATACCAAGGATGTAAATATAAGTTTCGTAAATAATGTCTATTTGCCAAAATTACTACTTTTTGAAATTCAAAAGAACTGAAGGCCAAATATTCTAACAGGAAAAGTGTGAGGTCCACCTGTATCATTCACGCTGGACACTTGCACTCGCGGAATATCCTGTTAGAACGCGTAACGGTTCAAGGAAAGACCTAAATATGAATTCGTCGGTATCCGCGCTTAAAATACTCAGCTTGGTGTCAATAAACTCAAAAGCGCAACAGCGCCTTTCTTTTCTTCGGAATCGTTGTATGACACATGCGAGTGAAGTTTCGGATTTTGGGTCACATTTTCTAGCGACCTTCGTTGGCCTCGAATCCCTACGAAGACAAGCTACGAAATGAAGGAAATAAATTGTTAACCGCATTGGTCAAAATTCATGTTCTGCTATATTTTTCTCATTGTTTCACTTATTTTACGAAATATTATTGATTAAAAACAGCAAAATCAGCAATCATTGAAGAGTACATTTTCAAGCTGAACTACTCAGAGTGCTACAGCAATGATATTTTAAAGATACAGAAACGAATTGTCGGCACCGAAATATCTCAGAGAAAATTTTCTAATTAATCCACATGCTACTAATGATATGGTAGACGTGTTTTTTAACACTTAAATATTTGAAGGACTTTAATTGTGCTTTCGCTTACAACGATTTGTTTAATCCCATCAGATCTGTGTTACTGAATAATAGGTAATATAATATTAGCACCTTACTCTATGGTTTAGCACGCAAGTCCCTTATATATATATATATCATCATCATCAGCCATTTTCAATCCGACGTCGGATGTAGGCCTCTCCAAGCGCTTTCCAATTCTCTCTATTCTGAGCTTCTCGTTGCCATGTTACCCCTAAATACTGAATGATGTCTCTGTTCCATCGGTCCCTTGGTCTTCTTCTTGGTCTCTTCACGTCTCTTGGTATCCAGTTCAGCACTGCTGATGTCCATCGGTTGTCGTTTCTCCTTGCAACATGGCCTGCCCACATCCATTTCAGTGATCTTACCTTATCTATGATGTCTGTCACTC
>KZ308251.1:1383965-1428174 GCA_000376725.2 Ladona fulva | reverse complement strand
TTATATATATATTAAATTCGGTACCTTTGCCAAAAATGATTCGCCATCCCTGTTTCTAAATCATCCCGTGAAACAACACACGCCAGACGACCGGTAACAATCGAATTTCCACAAATATAGTTATTTTAGGTTTGCTTGCCCGTTTTAAAAACTTATTCAGTGATCCGCGGGATCCAAAAGTTTCAGTTTAGTGGTCCGTGAGGTCCGAAAGGTTGGCGACCGCTGCATTAAAGAAGTCCTTCCTAACTGTTTCACATTAGAGAGGTTTTGAACTCAAATATTAAAAAGACAAATCAGAGAGAAAGTTTAGGCAAAAATTCCCATGAATCCTTGCTACCTGAGTGTGCTTTAATACGCTAATACGGAAGAAGTGAGGAGATCATTAATGATCATTCTGAGGAAAATGACGTAATCAAACGGAACAGAATTTAGACGCGTAGCGTTTTTAAGGGAAAGCCACCATTGCGGAAGCTATCTCTAAGAAATTCTCTCTGGAATTTCTGATCCACGATAACAAAGGGCGAATCATCACAAGAATGCTTGCTATCATTAGTCGCAATGGGTTTTTGGCTTATGATAAGTATATTAACTCAGTAGGAGCAATTACAACGCGAATCTCGTAACTATTAATATTTACAAATTTATTTACACACAGTCCATACTATTTCCTGCACATTCATTTTTCATTGGAAGAAAAAGATCTTTCCTGATGAATCCAGGAAAGAGGATGTAAATCAAGAAATGACCATCTGAAACGAATATTATTGTATGTGAATAAAGTATGTACTGTTATTATTACTATTTTCTTAGGAAAGCATATTTAGGCTTGGATAAGTTGCTTATCTCGAATATGCGATACCTAAAAACCTACAAATATTAAAGAGGGTGAACCGAATTGGAAACAAAATCACAGTAGAACAAAATTAGTTTGGCTGGAAAATATTTGTAGGCGGAACTGTAAAATAGCTTGGTCAAAGGAGTTAATAATTTCCGTTCGTAGGAGTGACTGGCTTTTAAAAGCTTTTCGGTACTAAAACCCAGAGTGAATTCTATCGTATTTCGCAAGCTTATACCTATAACTTCCGCTAAACAAACTCAAACAGGAGATGTGGAAAATATTTGTTTTCAGATACATACTGATGTATCGAGTTAACAGTAACGCTTTTCTCGTGTTTTTTTCAGAACCTTACCGTTATGGCAATAAACCGGCTCCAGTTTTTGATGATTGTTCAAATATATGTTTATCAAGCAAAGTATATATCATTTCGCATAAAAAGCTTATTAGTTTTCTGCAAACATGGTCTCCTGCTCATCAACTAAATAATGTCAAACATGAATCAATGAGAGAAGCTATAGGCTCGAGAGAAAGACGAGGAAAAATAACCCACTTGATCTCAATCCGACAGTGATATTTATCGAAGAGATGTTCTACTGAGTTGAATTAGAATGTATTACTTCAAACCGGAGCTCATCGAGTGTTTCATTATTTGGGTTATTGTGACTTTCAATTTTACATTGTCACTGGTTTGACAAACTCACATTTACTTATTTACTATACAATCATTATATAATGAAGTAATGAAAACGGATATCTACAAATTCTGTGACCTGATGATGGCTACGTATTACCAAAACTGGTGGTCTCAATAAAAAATCCGTGGAAAAGTAGAAATCGATTCTCAATATTTTAGTATAGATTTCCACAATATCTCGGAGGCCTCCGTCGATTTTATCACCTTGTTGATGAATTGGCTAGAATCATACTTGGATGGGTGAAACTTTTACTATTATTCTAAATTATTGATGAGTATTGTGTGGCCCTTTATCAAATGCACCTAAACATCGCAAATGCAATAAACATGTACTATTGATCCCAAGGAAGAATGGACTTGAAAAATGTCTGACGGGACCGGGATTCGAACCAGGGTCTCCCAATTGCCGGTCGGGTGCTCTGTCCGTTGAGCTATCACGGCAGAACATTTCTCCAAGCCATTCGGACCTTCTTAAAACTTATAGTAATAGCAGTTTGAAGTGGGACAAATTCTTCAAAAAGAAAAATGATCACTGAAAAAGTCAACAAGGAGTTACTTAGGTTCTACACCCTCAGAACCTATTACTATAAAATTGAAGGAAATTTAGCAAAAGAACGGAATTTTCTTTTCGCCACTTAAATGCTGACGTATATTTTTGTGGTAATTAACAAACAGAACGAGCTGCCATGGTAATTAACAGCAAATTACGTCCTTCTGAATAAATACTCCGGAGGAATCCATCTTGGAACAGAAACGCCATGCACCTTCGAAAGAATTTCGCGAGTCAGTACCAAACTTCCCAAAATATGAGAATAAACTTCACTGTTTTTTGATTGAATTTCTTTTTCACCGAATCCCCATCCCATAAAATCTCCTCTTGCCTTCCTAAGCGGTGACGCAATTTCGCCCATTCTCTCAATTCCTTCTTTTCCGAATGAGGAGGAATCTGCAGATGCCACTTTTTCTCCATCACCTCACCTCAACGGAACAGTTAGGCGGAGTCTAAGGTGGGCGGAGAATACCTTTCTCAGGAGACAAGAGACGTTGAGAAGAAGGGTACGGTATAAGAATATGCAAAAAAGAGATGCAACATATTACGCAAGATAAAATCGAAGAAGAGACGAGACGAAGCTTATAAAGAGATAAAAAGGAGTAGCAAGGAAGGAAGTCGATCCATTGATTGATTCACCTTAAATAATGATATGATTATCATTATGATACTTGATGATAGCGTGAGGACGCCGTGATCGTGTTTCATGAACTATCGTGGACAAGGTACACAGTATATAGTGAGAACAGATACATAGTATCTGTTCTCACTATATACTGTGAAGATGGATTTCCACCAGATTCCACTTCAGAAGATTAAGGTAACCCTTCAGTTACATCAAGCTTCTATTTAATTTGTTTATTTAAATGGCTGGGAGCATAGGTAATGCCATTGTTTTTCCAAGAATGATGGACCTGTAAGGTTTCCTCGAGTATTAAAATTTTATTTAAAATATATAGTATCTCATCTTTTGGGAGGTCATCGTTTTGCTTGATGATATGTACAAACTTCTGAAACGTAGAATAATGGAACCAGAAGTACAGTAAACTAAAAGTGTTTCATATATCAGAATATGCAGCTTCATTAAGCCGCAATTAAGCAGTCCTGTGACGGTGGGACAGTTAAGTACTGAAATTTTCGAATTAGTCCCATTTCCGATGTTTCCCGAAGCTTCCCAAAGAAAACCGTTTCGGGGCTAAGTAGTCTTCGGAATGTGTTTTAAGACTTTTTTCCCCGGCTTACATTGGCCGCAAAACATCAGTAACGATTAATGACGCAGATTCCGTATGCTGGTATAGTAAATTGTCATTATGAGTTAATACTTATCGCAACTAAATATGAAATTTTCTAATAAAAATTCTATTTCAACATAAACAATTTCGACTAAATCAAATAGGTATTCCTTTCTCGATTTTAGTTATCCATAATTTTTTCCTCTAAATATTTGCTAATCTTTTATTTCTTATCATAATCTTTCATAGATAAGTCGTGTGTATCACACAGAAAACGACAAATAATGTTGCTGTTATATTAATAATAATGTTTGGCTACACTCCTCCTGCAACCCTTTAGATGCCGCCGCCCGGATGCGATGCACCCATAGGACGGCGCGGCTTTGATCACTACTAACATTCATTTGAAGCTTGAATATTTTGAGCAATTCAAAAATTCACAATTATACAAATACTGCAATGGCCACCCACGATCGACCAAATACTGTTCAGCAATCAACAGGTTGCAAGCGATCAACGTGTTTGTTAAGCGTGACTGACACTAACCGAACAAGGGAAAATCCTATCCAAAACGTCGAGAACCTCTAAAACCATTTCACTATTAAAAATAAAGGAAAAATCAAGAACAAGAGACATTTTCGAGTTAATCCAAATTCACTTTCACATAAAAGAAATTCTTTTGGGTTAATTTCCGGGCGTTAATGATAGCATAAACTTTTTCTTCCTTTAAAAGAAACTTTCTCCATGACGAGTAGCTTCACTAACGTGCAATGAAGACATTGTAAAGAAAGCTCTGAAAGGGGGATTAATGCGGACATTATAGGCTCGTTAGCTCGAAAATCACTCCCTTTACTATGCTTCATTAGACTACAAATATAACGTAGTGACATTGCAGGGGTGCCCCGACTCAAGTCTGTTCAAAAACTTATAACTCCCGGTTTCTAGACATCAGGGTGTGTTAACCCTATGTATAGGTCCCATTTTTAATAGTGAGAGGGAACAGTAGCCTAGGCCTCTGATGCCATAGGCGAACTCAGGGGTGGATATACATGTATGTAGCTCTCTGATAATGTATACATTTTCGGAGGGTAGCGGCACAAATGTCAGATTGAGGCTCACTGTCATTATCGTAGTTGCGAAAAATGCCCCTTGCTTACAAAGTGTAAAGAAAAGCATTTCAGATAGAATTCACACAACACATCATGACGAGAAAAATAATAAAGTGCAATAAAAACAAAATATAGAATAAAATTGCAATTCTATCAATTGAAACAAGTAAATAAACGAAAGAGAAAATTTCTAAAACGATCTATGAACTCAACTAGGGATATCAAAACCACATCAGAGAGCGAAGCTACTAGATCATTTTAATCGCGCTTAATAATATCCCCTGTACACTACTTAGAAATAGCCGAATAACTTCTAGGAATCGACAAATCTTAGGTGATTCATAGAGGGCTGGTTATTTTTTTTCCTTCCCCTTCTTACCTGTTTAGGTCACAGAAGGAAAGACGCGAACCGCCGACATAAAGGCTTTTGGAGTGTACTTAAACTTCTAATTTACTAGCCAATGCTAAAAGGATTGGTATTGAAAGTTGAAAAAGTGTAGAACAAGATTAATCTCTTTATAGGAGTAAAGGCATTCTTTTTGGATATACGATGAATATACTTCGCATATACATCGATAAAATTACTTTTTACCCCCGCAAATTCACTGCACATTTTACCGTAAATTTTAATTTACGGTAAAAAATTTAATTGCTTTAGTTTTTATCTAGGGGGTCCTCCGAAGAACAAGACCCTTAGCTAGGCCCTTCTTGCAACTCGTTCCAAATCCGCCCCTGGGTGAACCTGTTATCTAGAGCTGAGCTATTTCGATCAACCAGCATGAAATTTAACTGTACACCACGGCACTAGCGCAACCTCGCGGGACTTACTCTTAACAGAAATTTGCAGAGCTATTTATGGGGCAATCATTCTCTTCCGCACAGCCGCACTTGAAATCACGATCGCCGTTTCCTTCATGCAAATATGAGAGTGAAAAGCGCTATCGCGTGGTAAGGCCACGGAACAGTATATTCGAAAATAAGACGCTCTGCAAGTGGGTTAATGCCCTGCCTTTCCATTTGCCTCAGCTATTTGGCTTTAGGCGATAGATTTCAAATACACGATGTTTTACTACTACAGAAAGCAGTGAGAACAGAGGATTTGTAAACCACCATGCACAACGATAAAGTATTTGATAATACTTTAAGAAAAAAATAGGTCGAACGTTGAGAAGAGGATTTCCTAAATTCGAAGTAATGCGGATTGAAGTTAATACAACAGAAAAAAAATATAAATACCTCAAGGGAGTGAAGGATGTATAATCAAAATAAACCTTGTTGGGGTATAGTAGTATTGTTAAAAGTGCTTCGACAGCCTAGGCCATTTCGCACGTTGCCTCCCACCGGGAATCGAACCCGGGACCGCTTTCACCGAAGTTGAAAGCGTTGCCCACTTGGCGATCCGGGAGCCCAATAAACCTTGTTGTCTTGTTTATAGAGACGCTACTTATATCTCTGACAGTTTTTTTGTGGACATTGTTCGGTGGACGTTCCCATCTCTCTTTCCCTTTTTCGTATGTCTACGTTTGAATTTTGCTCTCAAATCGTTCTGTTTTGCTTCCTTTACCAGATTATTCTATTCTATTCTACCTCACCTCCGTTTGGCGTTTCAAGGGTTTGATGCAATTAATAAGAGATGTTCATGATAAAGAACACCCTGTTAAGTGCTGCAGAGTGAAGGCTCCTAACTTGCTTCAAGTCTTCGTGACCAAAGGCAGAAAATGAATTTGGCACTTATTGATAAAGGAGAGCAACGGCAAAGTCATGGAAAGGTCGCACTTCTTTACCTCTAATTGTGCGAAAGGAAAGAACTGCCAGGCCCTTGGTCAGACCCTTTCTGGAATATGCGGCGAGAACATAGGATCCAGCAGGTGAAACGTGTACCCTCGAACTCGAGAAAGTGCAGCGCAAGGCGATTCGATTTGTTAACAAATGCTACGATAAAAAAGCAAGCGTAACGATGATGATCTTATATGCAAGTTGGGAATCCTTCAATGAAAGGAGATCAGTGTATCGTAGACTGCAACTGCTTGATACATTCAGTAGTAGTATTGCTAAAAGTGCTTCGACTGCTTTGGTCATTTCGCACGTAGGCCCCCACCGGGAATCGAACCCGGGACCGCTTTCGCCGAAGTCGAAACTTGGTTATCCGGGAACCCTTGATAAAATCAGAAGTGCATTTGCGGAAGAAGTAATCGGTACTATGCGACCCCACTGCTACTACGGCCGATTCTTACAATGAGCTTAAAATAAGAAAATAGAACCTAGGACAATTCGCTTTTAGGATTCATTCATTCCGCGAACGATACACGACAACAATAAGATAAAGAAGTAGCTCGAAACCTCGATATTGACACACTCAACCACATGGCTAGAGGCCGCTTGCGGGGTATTTATGTAGATGTAGAAGAGAAGACGCATACTCGCAGCTGTACTCTGCTATAGAATGTAGCAGGCAGTGTATTACATTCCAATTCTGCAACGAAGAATTTAGAATGGGTGGTGCGGCAGTAACTGACAGGAAAATTATTTGTCCTTTTTTCTTACACCACAACCAAAAAATTATGTATAAGCGGAGAGGGTTTACCGGTAGAAAATGTCGAAAGTCGCGTAAGTCTAATACAGGCAGAATGTTTCCAGAGCAAAGGGTTTCCAGGGGTATTTGCAGTCACACCTGAGAATGTTTTACGCAGTATACAAGCGGGGTTTCGGAGTATTGAATAAAGATTGAAAAATCTGAAAATTATTTAACCCGATAGGATCTCAACAAAAACAATAAAAACGAAAGCAAATTTTAATAACAAAAGATAAGCATTGTGCAAAAGAAATGTGTAAGCATGAAGAATACACACAAGATAACAGCATCAAACGGAAAGGCACAAGAACAAAATATTTGGAAATTATTTGTAATATATCGTTAACATTAGACTTTTATACACATAAAGATAATTTCGAAAGATATTCCGCGTGCACAATGGCAGGATTACGCAGATGTTGTTCGACACACACAAAAAACCAGCTCACTAAATTGAGAGTACACAGAAGTGCGGGAAATATACGGAAGTACTCGGAAATTGAAAAACAAAATTATTTCTCTTTTTCGCACATTTCAGTCGCAATTAAATCAAATACAATATCGAGTGGATCAAAAGCCCCATCCGAAGCTACCATATGCCGTGGCTCTGTATGAATCTGTTTTAGGTTGAAGTCATTTTTGATATTGATTACGTTATTATTTCTCATTCTAATACTGTGTTCAATTTCCACGACAACTTGGATATGATTGGCTATTCGTTTAAAATAATTTGTAAATTAAATATGAGAATACAGTTTAAAGAAAGCGAGGATTGATGGCTTAGATGAAGGCTTATCTTGAGGGAACTTTAGGAGAAGAATTGTCCTTCAAATACCTGCTATAATATAGAAGTTAAAGTAGAGTACTTTATGCTTGAGAAAACAGAAATCACCGCCAAGATTCGCGATATGTTTCAAATATTATGACATCTTACAACGCGTCGATTGGCCGGAAAATCTCTAAGAGCAGTGAAAATTCGTGAGATCTCAAATAATGAATAGCACAGTCAGTTTTCTCTCATAGAATAGTCATCACTCTTGAGAGATATCGCGTAATGAGCTTCTCATGAGTTCAAAGAGGCAATCCTCATTATCAGAAGGAGGAAGAATCATGAAGTCCATTTCTTTGAAAATATCATGGGATTTCTATTCGGTATTTCGTCGAAAAGTACACTTAAAAAGGAAAGGGACGGACCCATTCATTTTCATTTCCCCTCGAGTTGCGGACTTTTTGCTACCGCTACTTTTATTTCCCTTCAAACAGTTTCTCTGTCCATTCGTTTTCCTCATTCGAGCCGAAAACTTCTTCTGTCAGGAAATCGTTCATCTCCGTGGGTGGTGCTATTTCGCATCCTTTCCACTTATTTGGAGGGCCTTTTCTTATGTGTTCCTCGGGAAATCAGAGAAGAAAGTGGGTTGGAGGATATGATGAGGGAAAACCCCGGATGTTAGCGACTATTCACATGAGTTTGTCATCACCGGCGAGAAGGGAAATGAGGTGACTTTATATCCGTGGACCTGCATGTATTAACCTCTGCAACCCTATAATTAGCAGGTTCTTTGCTCCATATGTAAGAAGGTGGGGCTTTAGGATACATCGGATACCGTAGAGATATAATCACTCGCATACGAAGTCTCACATTAATTGCGAAACCACGTCACGTATATTCTACCTAAACTTTTTGTTTTTTCCCCTCTTATTTTTCTCTCTCTTCTCTATCGTTTTGTAGTGTCACTATCTTTGCCCTTGTAGGTTTTCTGTTATCACTTTTTTTACCCCTTCTCTGTAAGTGTTATTCCAAAAAGCGGGTTTTTTCGTTGTTAAAAATTGCAATTATTTTTCCAGACTATACTATGCGTTATTCTCTCTTACATTGATCTTCTTAAACATCAAACATTGAAATAACGTACTAGGCCAGGTGAAGGAGAGAAAGAGATGCCTAAATGGGCCTAACCATACCGATAAGGGAATTACTTATCTATCCATTTCACATTGAATGTACTTTATTTATGCATGTAATACGTATTGTCTAGATTTTATATACATGTTAAGTCGGCCAGAGGAAGTAGAAATAAACCATATGTTAACGAAATTATATTTTGTGCTTCCCTTATGTTTCCTGTTTATGTATTAGAAAATTTGGCCAGTCTTTTGCTACGATTACTGAAAATTATTTCTTTTACGCATCGTTTCGTTGTCCTTAGAGTTTTCCAACACAATTTTTATTATTTTTCCCATAAATAAAGCTTTAAAGCTAATTAATTTCTGTAAGTAAAGACGAAGACAACTGCAAAAGAAAACTGGAATTCGATGGTGTTATATAAAGGATCGGATGTGGTGGATTCACCATCAATCTAGGAAAGTTTCATTACATTCTTAGAAATGCTCACGCCATAATTTGCTAGTAAATATTCTGTGTGCTACTTTTCTAGAAAATTATCCATTTTTCTTTCTTATTATTGAAAGTTATTTCTTATTTCTATAGAAAAACATTCAAATCGATCAATAAATTAAGAGTCATTAAGTGTAGCTATAAATATTATGAATGAAACACACAAAGTAAGCAACTAAAGGGAAAGCCTTCCTGTAAAAGTAACTTCCGTGCACTACTTGAAAATTTTGTAGTTTCTATTTGCGTTAGATTTCTAGATTTATTCTTTAAGATTAGCTTTTTATTATAATTACGTATTGCAGCAGAATAAAGAAATTGGGCTCTCAGGCAGTCAAGTGGGGTGCACGTTAGCCTTTGGTGGAGCGGTCCCGAGTTCGATTCTCGGTGGAGACCCATATGTGCAAAATTATCTGTTGAAACACTTTTAACGATACTTGTGTTACTAAGTATGAAGTTATATTAGAACTGCGAGTAATGTAAACACCATCGAATATAAGAAAATGTAATAATTAACAATAAAACAAAAAATAACTACGAAAACAAGAACTTCAAGAGCTGCATAATATTAGTATCATTAAACCTTAATGTGCATCTGTTTTTCAAGATGTTAATTCCGACATGTTAACCTCGAGGCAGAGCTATTTTGTCGAGGAAGAGATGGTTTTGGGAATATGTACATACTTGAGTGGCGTGTAGACACCAACGCCATCTCGTAGAGTACCTCCACAACTCTCTCATGTTAATGCTTGCCAGTAAAGGAATGAGGCGATTCCAGGAGATTAAACCCCGTTTCTATTCGGATATAGCAGGAAAAGCACAAAGTTAAAAAAATATGCTATTATGCAGCTGTTTAAAAAATGGTTTGACACAAATATATACTGATATAGGTCTTTTCATTATAATTTTCCCCCAAATGATTATCGAAATTAGAAGTCAACCCATGAGCATAAGACAAAGGGTGGGGAACTTCTTTCTATCGTAAGGCCATATATATGTAAAAACCATCCTTCTGCACAAGAAACCATCAGGCCACATTAATGACGTATTTTGAAATTCGTATATTTCAACTCCGAGATTTTGCGAAGGGAAACGAACGAAACCCATAAGTGAAACTAAATTAAATAACTTCCTTTTGAATTTCACTCGACGTAATTGACGAGAAAGGGAAACAAAGTTACTTAAATATGGCATTGTTAAAGTGAAAAAAGGCCGCACTGAACGACCAAATATGCAGTCTGTAGCTGTAATAGGAGTCCACAGCTCCCCATCCTTTTACATGAACCTTCCAAAACATATACTCGGAGACCATTATACAATCACTCAACAGAATTTTCAGTGAAGGCAAACACATAACTTAAGGTTGTATGTACCAAATGAACGCAAATGCACATCAGTGTTGATGGAAAACAGAAAACCTTTTGCAAAAATTCCGCGGTCCGCAAATCATTATACGAATTACATAGAAGTTGGTAGTCAGAAGGTATTAATAACACCCCTATCTGAATTATTAATCACCCCTAAGTATGCCTATCAAAATAGAGCGATACTTTTATATATAAACTCTGTAAAGATTAATCGTATGATAACCCTACGCAGAGAATACTGTTCTGAGTAAAAAAGGGAAGGAGATCGCCAAGATCCAGTAGGCGGTAGAAACTTTAAATTAATGCGGAAATCCGTAAGTGAAGAGTCAGGAGCAGTTGAAATCTCATTTACCCTACATCCGATCGTATAATGAGTCTATAGAAAAAGATACATTTCCTTAATACTGCGATTATTTTAGTCTTCAGAGCGGCAGTGTCTCTTGAAGAAATTAATGCTACAATTAGCCTCTTTAAGAATGAGCTTTTTCCGCTAACGATTTTCGAAAGTAATTGATTTGGGAAGTAAAGTGATTCATGCCAAAATGCAGCTTACAGGGTATATATGTAGATGTAGAAAACCGCCGCACGATCGGAAGATTAAGAGCCCCAGGGACGAAAGTCTCCTTTGATGAAAGAAATCGCGATAGCTGGAACGCATATAAAACATTCTTGTCCCGGAAAAGCGGCAAAGAATAAGACTCACGTTCAATGAATTTGCATGCGAAACTTCACGCGCGACCGCCATCTTCTTCGCGGGTTTTACTGGAGCAACACGTCCGATTCATGCGAGAAAGAATTCACGTATCGATTCTTTCGATCCGTTTCGTCCTGTTCCCGTTTGCGACCGATGCTGGAGGAAGAATGGGAAGGCACGAATGGTTGTCCAACTGTGCTTACTGAGTCACGAGAATGAGATGACAAAAAGTCCCTGAAAATTTGGGTTCAAATTGAGACACGGGCAGGGCAGGAATACTTAACTGGAAATTTTTTCCTTTTCGAATTCCGTCTCAGGCTCATGAAGAAAGGGAGATGAAAGTGTCGGTTGTTCCAGTTAGAGGTGATAAATGAGAATTCAGTTTGTAGGTCCCTCGTGAAAGAGCATTCAATATAGGAAAAATACGTTTTGTCTCTTCTAGCCATGAGGTGGGGACCTTGCGGCCTTCAGGATATTTTCTGCCTTTCGCTCACTTCCTGACACAAATGCCAATATTAAAATATTCTTGTTTCTCAATCTTATCGATAATATCAAGTGCAACTAAATTGGAAATTGTTCTCCTGTACTTCTTTCAGGAAAGAAATTCGTTTCGTCGCATACAGTATCGATGATAAGATATTGGAGCGAAAACAATTTGCAATTAAAAAGCGGCCGGGTTGTTAAGTATGCGGCCTATCATATACGGCCGACGGTAAGGAAAAAGGTTCGCCCCCTTATTCTAGCAGATTCATTTTGGCCAAATCTCGATACTTTGAATTTGAACGAAGGAAGTGCCTTAATTAAAGGCCCGCTTCAAGAAAACCAGAATAAAAAGTCACCAACCGTTACTATCACCAATATAATTTAATGGGAAAAATAAGCACTAGTGTGTGACACAATTCACAGGGGAACTGCTTTGTGGTAGCTCGAAATAGCATAGGCTCAAAAATTGTTAATGAATGAAACAGAAATCAAATTTATCCGTTAAACCGCAATTTTCTTTACTTGCGTATGAAACGGAATATTTTACTTAAGTTTTGGCTCTGAATTCTCAGTCTTATTCGTGTCTGTGCTAAAACGTAAGATACTGAAGCAGAACAAACGCTGAATAATGGCGTTCATAAAAGATATGTTGTAAATATGTCTAGTTTCCGCTCTTGTACTTTGAAAGATTGAATAATTTTCATTCGTATTTTGGTACATACAGGATGGAGGAAAATTTATTATCTTTCATTTTCATTTATATTTCGTTTAGCCTTGCTCATGGCTGTGATAATAAGAAGCTACTGAGGTATGATAGTTGATGTTAATTCATTTAGTTTACTGTCATTGGGTCATTATGCTGCACTTACGCAGGATTTCTTCTCTAATAGCACTTTGAATGGAGGATAGCAAAAGCAAACTACCTCACTCCTCATCTTGCCTAGTGAGCCTCATTCCCTCTCCATGCTTCTGGTTGTTTATGGTGGAGGGATTGAGGGTCCAATCACCTTATGACAGCAGACATTACAGACAAAACTAAACTGAGCATTAACTAGGTTGTCCAAGGATTTATTTGCATATTCGGAGCCTGCTAACGATTGAAAGAATTTCTCCAGAACTGCGTATTTGTAAACCTTACTTTCACAAGGTGGTCACAAAAATAGACCGAATGAAACGGTTTACAACGCGAATTTGGACTAACGTTATACAGCACTTTTCCTGCTCTGGCCCAGTTCTCACAGTCCATCACGAATTCCGTACCGCAGCTCGAGAATTTGGAAAGAAGAAAGAATATCGATGTTAAGAAGAAGCTGGCGATAGGGCCAAATGCCCAAAAGGCGCATAATAAATGATAATAATTTGTATTCAAATTTTGGTCCATAATTCCTTATAAACCTACACTACTGACGAATTTAAAAAACGAATGTAATATGTAGATAAAATTCTCATGTATTACCACACAAGGTACAAAATCCCGCAACTCCTACATGCTAATAAAGTAAAATTCAACCTAATATATAATGAAGAGAAAACTTTTGCATGCGAAATCGTTACTGTCGATGTTCACAATATACTTGAGAACCATAATTTGCATAATGCACTACGCGAATCACAAAATGTCGTCACGCTACAGAATATGGCCAGCCTTTCATTGACCTTATAGCTCCGGATCCGACATTTAGTAGAGTTACAATTTTGCATAAGAAAACCCATATAATGAGTTCTTAAGATTGCAGCATAATTTTCTTTACAAAACTACAGTAACTACTAACCCATGCACACCATACATGAACCTTAATAAAGAAAAAAAATCATAAAGGAACTTATTCTTTGAGCGAAATGTAATTCCCGCCTCGAAATTGTGAAATTCCAATAAAAATAAACGGGTTTCAAATTTTGCGCCTCTAAAAAAGTTTTATCTTTACAATCACAGGCACTTTTGAAGTAACTACTCATAAAAATGCAAGAAAAAGACAGACCCAATAAGAATTTATGCGGAATTAAAATATTATAATATCCGATTAAACACGGATATATTTTAGGTTACATTAACATGATATTTCAATTATTTACTCAAGACTTCATCCTATACAGCATCGGAAATCTTTCACTTTGCTAAGTAAAAAAATGATTTACTGCTCTGACTCTGACACAAGATAGATATAATCTTTCATTTATATGTATTAAAATCACGAAATAGTGTGGATAATCAAGATAACGGCAGATGACATTTAGGACAGTTTTTTCGTGACTTCTTCAGTTTTCTCCCAACCAACTTCGGGTACCGCATTGGTTGAAATCGTGTAATTTATGTAGTAAGAAATATTAAAGTAAAATAAATATAAATTACTGGTATCTTGATTCATATGTGATTACAGAACCTAAGTATCAGGAAAATACATTTTATGTATGTACTACTTTGTAGGATTAAAATGACCTAAATGCAACACCCTCAAGAAGCTAGATAAAATGAGGAGTACTCCCGATGTTATGCCGATAAATGACCAGAAACTGTCTTTTCCTGATTCAGCAGAGACTAAATAAGCTACGAAAATGGAAAATATTAGAGAAGCTAATGAGACAAAAACCAGATGCTGTAAAGGGTATATTTAGAGGATTAAAGAAGACAACAGTAAACCTAGACGAACTAATCTCAGAAATTTGGTGACACAGTCCGTCTTTTTTATCGGGTTACTCCGCTGTGAAAGGTATTCCGATAACAAAAGAAATAACTGTACCCATGCGCGACTTAAGCCATGCCGACTCAAGGCATATCAGTTTATAACTTCTCTCAGTCATCAGAATTTGATTTATTTAGACTGAACGGAAATAGAGGCCTATTAATTTATTTTCCAAACCTTTAATAGATCTATGTCGAAGTATGAAATCAGGCGGTATATAACGTATTTTAATCCAAAAATACATCTAAGGCAAAGAAAAGTAAGTAAATGAAGGTCGAAAGCTTTATATATTTCCGCAAGACTCTCAAACCGGGGAGTTAGTTTGAATGCTATAATAATAAGTATAGTTTTATCCTAAATCCAATCATGAAACTGAAAAAGGTTAAGTGATCTTGGAAGCCCCTTCCTTACTTGATGATGCGTCAATTTGCAACTTTCGTTTACTGGAGACCTAAATTTTCGAGATTTGCTTCTTACACGGGCAAAATACCTTAGCTGAAGTCCTTTGAACTAAAATAGCTGAAGACGTATGTAAAGATGACTTAATTACATGTTATTAAATGGAAAGCAAATTTACCTCAAAGCTGCGCGTCTGGACTGCCGCGCAATACGGTAATATAGTAAGTTGTCTATCGCCCACTACTCATTGAAATATTGGAAAGCCTTATAAATGCATGAATGATTTTGGTATATTCTGAGTTGAATAGTAGAATTATAGGAATAATGTCGTCACTAAATTTTTTTAAATCGGGAAAATCGCAACTTAAAACTCTTCCTTGGCAATAGTGGGCCTATCCGTAAAATCAAGCGCCCGCAGTAATTTTCTCGCCACCCTGAGATGGAAAATATTAGAGGGAACTATGATGGTGAGTATATTTCAACCCTGACGGCATGGACTTCTACGGGAATATCGAATTTCTATCTTAATGAGAAATCTCATCTCATTATTCTATGCTCTTTATTTCTTTTATTTAACCATGAATGTCCACGTTTACTAGGAAATGGATAATGCATGCGGAATATTAAAATGCATATATGTAGAAAGAAACAAAGACTTCCATACATTTTGGAGGGAAAGTATCGAGCCATATATCTTATACGAGACTTGTACGATTGACGATGAAACTAAGAAATCCGCTCAATATTTGTAAATCTAGAAAGGTCACCATCGACCTCAGAAATAATCACTGCTGAACCAATGATATTCTAGTTATATTTCAACCATCGTGTTTCTTTTTGTAAGCTATCTGAATTGTATAAAAAGCAATAATATACATAGGCTTAGAAAATTAAATTACAACTGCAAACATTATAGTTTTTAATTCATTAACAATTAATAATAATCCCTAATGATTTAATTTACGCAATAGGTCGACAAATGTAGCAAAATTATGAACTCAAGAGAAACTACGTTCATGATCTTAAAGATGAATAAAAGATACAACACCGTAGTTTCCCGGCAGAATGTTCGTGGGACTAAAGTAAATTGAATTTAGATATGTAAAACGTATAATACGGACATTGAGATGCTGTTACTTTCTAACGCTGAAATCCCTAAATTTTGGCTTAAGTTCAGGAAGAAGTTAGAGACGAAAAACGTCACAGTGAGAGATCACTGTGTATCTCATATTTGGAATAGATAGTCAAAAAAATCAGCATATTTTATCATCACATAAAAGTTATGATTGGAGATATATGATTTACGTGTACAAAATAAAACATTGGACTTTTGGAAGCTTTCTGATAAAATTCTCTGAGCGGAAAAATGTTTAGCCTCTGTTGTTGGTACATAGATTTATGAGAAATAAGTCCATTCTAAATATAAAGTAGAACATTTTTCTCTTTATAGCATGTTATTCCTAAGTCTGCATGTATGAAGAACTACAGGAAGAATAGGGGAAAGAGATAGCGATGGGATAGAGGAAACTCGGAAAGCGATAGTGGGAGGAATGCAGATAAGGAAAGGGTTTGACTCAAAAAACACATCCGGAGATGTGCATCCGCCTGGAAAATGTAAAGCTCGTTAGAATCCGTTGTTTCATTTCCTCAAAACTAGGTCGCCAAGTCTTTTTATCTAAATGTGTCTCGAGGAGAGATTTCATACCGAAGTAAACCATTAACGCGGGTCATGGAGGCTTTTCGGAAACTAAGCATGGTTGATATTTGAAAGGGAGGCAAATGTGAAGGCGGTGGTTCGATAGGCCGATTTGTCGCATTTCCTGGATTACTTTCGCTGGAGGCGATGCCCGCACGCTTGGCACCGAATTGCTTCTCTCTTCCCCGGCAGCAGCAGCACTTGTTCACTTCCGGTTGAATTGAGCCGCGAAACTCTTGTCCGAATCATCACTTTCAGCGAATGAAATGAGGGGAAGCGAAGAATGAAGTTGAAAGTAATTTGAAGGATCTGCTTTCTATATTTTTTCTCCCTCTGATGCTCGGGGCTCTTTTGAAACGAACAAAACAGAATCTTAAAGGAAAAATATGATATAAACGCTTCACGACTATGTTTTCACGAAAATATTACCGATTCTGAGAGAAAGACTTTCAAAAATGTGCAGCCTTTAGGCGTAAAATCTGTTACTGAAATGAAAAAGAAATCTGAGCGCCCTTTTCTAATTATACTTGCAGTTAAAAAACTAAGGGAATTTTTCTTCGCACTGAGAAGTAAAACAGCAACATTTTAGTTATCGAACAAAAATATACTTATGAAGCATTGATGGGTAGCAGTAGGCTTTTAGAGAGTTATGTAAATGTGTATTGCTATGTTGGGGATGTATAATAGCAGGCGTTCCCAAGTTAAATAATGTGAACTTCTTTACATGGTAAAATCTGACAGAAAAAGGTGAAGTTAATCGCAAAGCCCAGCAATGAATGATAATAATAATAAATTATTAATGATTAATGATAATTCGACTACTATTATCATTAAATATTGTTGTACATCATTATTGGATAATGTATTCTGTTTGGTGCATACATGAATATGCATAATCTTCGAAATGACTCTCATCTTGATAAATTCATAATATCATTAGAAAATAATATCATAAGATTGCTAGCAAATAATGTTTAAGCCGTAATTAAAAATATCACAAGTTCTAACGAAAACCTCGAGATGTAAGACATTCTGTGGAGCCTGAAGAAAAGATGGAATAAGTAATGCTGATATAATTCTAATAAAATTTATACAGTCAAATTTATTATAATAATTTAAAACGTTGCCAAGACACTAATAAGATGGCGCTTTTAATCCGTCCAGAAAAATTTCGAAAATTACACTAATCGATCTAATCTAATAATCGACTAATCGATAGAATCTAGATATATTTCGAATACGTGCTTTATTATAGTATGTGTGCTTTGTTCACATTACAAACGGTTGCTAGATTAATAAATAAGTGTGTATATAATATGTAAGTGTGGGGTTAATTAAGTTAATAAATTTATCATGATGGAAAATAGAGAAATCTATTACCAAGGAGGGAAATGAAAGTCGAAACAATGAAAAGTTGAAAATGAAAGATAAAAAATGCAAAAAGGTACAGGTCTGATTATGTCGTCCGGGCTACCTGTGGGCTCCCACTCCCGGACGCGATCCCACTACTGCCCGCCACGGGGACTTTTGGCTGCTGAGTTTCCCCCCTGGCCCGGTTCGCCCCTCCTTAGACAACCTGGCCGCCCCGGACTCCTCCAGGGTGCCCATGTTGATGCCGGGCTTAGTGCGGACGTCCAGTCGACGTGGGACAACCCACAGGCAGGACCCCCGGCCTCAAACCATCCTCTGTACCAAGCTTCCAAGTAGCTGGATTACAGGAGTACGCCACCACTCCCAGCGAGAGAACATGATTCTCGTCGTCAGTTTATAGTTCGAGAGTCTATTTTTTTTTCATCTGTTTTCTTAAGTACCGGTGGGAAGATTTTCATTTGCTTCAGTTACACTAGTTTGCGAGTCAGTGATATGGTTTTATTTGCTAATTTCTTAGAATGAATTCTCAAATCGCATGTCACCGCCATTGATTTCTGACCTCTCATAGAGACGCGCGTTGTTTGAACATAATCAGGAAACTTTTTCCGTATAAAATATGTATTTCTTCAAAGAAATCAAAACCGCTATGCGACTGTGAAGTAAAGGTGTAGAAGACTACTAAAATATACCCGAAAAAGAGTTTTTATTTTCGTTCACTTCAAAATGTAACTCTCCTAATAGGGATCGATGTGATGGGACTGCCAATCCTCAAGTTTTCGTAATAAATTTGTTAATAATTAAAGTTAAAAGTAATAAGTGAAATCTGTTGGAATTTATTCTTCAATTCTTTGTTAATAATTTTTATTACAGTATGATAAACCTTTATTTTTCTTACCTTAAATCAATTTTAAAGTTTTGTTCGAGTTTTACTCGATAGCTTTTTACAGCTGGAAATGCATACGATCCATATTAATTCAGCATATTTAAACGTCTATCCGCTGACTCAATTTTACTGCGACTTGACTTGAAGCTCTTTTTCACGGAATGTTATATTTTATATCATAAATTCCTATTCTTGTGTAATACTCAAAATTTTGGCTTCACATTCACTGATACGAATTTTATGAACAGTTTTTATTGTGTTGTTCGCTATTAGCGTAAACTGTGTAATGTGACTGTGAAGTAAGGGTGTAGAAGATTACTAAAATATACCCAAAAAAGAGTTTTTATTTTCGTTTTCTTCAAAATGTAACTCTCCTAATACTGATCGCATGCTTTATAAATTTCATCCTCTTCAGCGTTTGCGTATTTCAGCTAATTAATACTTCTCTCTTCTAAAGTGCACTGATGATTAAATGTATTTTTTTATTTTATGATGTTTACAAGGTGGTTTTAAAGCGAATTCAAGCTATCGCTGTTTATGTAAATTTGTAAAAGCTTTAATTATAATAACATTCACTATTTCGGCCTCAACTTTGTGGTAGCTATTCATAATGAAAGAAAAATAAAAACAACCTAACGTGTCAAAATGTTTTTATTTTTTTTACAAAATTTCTCTTTCAGTCTTAATTCTAATTGCAGAAAGGTATCACAAGGGAAAGATGATAATAAAATATTAAGAAAATATTGTATACGGTAGATGAAAGATTCTTCGCTTAGGAGTGGCGCAGAGAGGGGGGGATTTTAGGGTTAAAACCCACCCCAAGAGGGTTAAATTCCTTACGAAAGATATCACAGCCTAGCTCCCCAATCTCGGAAAGATCAGTTACCTTGCTTCATAAACATATAAATCTCCTCGATTTCTATCAATTTAATTTTTCTAAAGGGAATTTTTTTTAACATCTCTTGTAAGATGTAGTGTGCATGATTACATCAGCCTCTGTAAGGTAGGCATATTTTTGTTCTCTTAACTGTCTCGGACACTATCTCCATAGATATATCCTGGCTGCGCCCGTCACCTAATATTTTCTTATTGAATGTAAAGTTAAACTGAAGTAACAGAAATGTTGATTAGTGTTCCGCGAGGTGTGAATGATTAGCCATGTGCGCAGAGAAAATCAAAAGGTTGGGAAGCCTTGCCATAAGCCACCACTCCTGATCTTATCTATGGGCGAGAGATGTAATCTTATTCTTATCCTGTGCCCAACCAAAAGATTCTTCATCGACCGAAATCTCTTGAATACCAAGCGCCTATAAGAGACGATGTGTTCCTCCGCAGCCTCTGTGAGTGTGAGCAAGAATTTTTCGCGTCTACTCCCACAGAAGAAGTCGATCTGTCTCATAACTGGACATTCCTTATAAGTGGGACCGAGTCGTCGTGGGCAGGTGTGGGATGAGGTCCTTCTGGAGGTGTCAGGGTCAAGACCATATTGCGGACGCCCTTGACCACCTCACGTATAACATTGTGCGCGCACTCCTTCCCGATTTACCGTTCACAAGTCGTCGTCCTACGCGTGACCCGAGGGCGTGATCCTCATCACGGTACATGGCGGTCTGCGTGCCAGAGAGGGAACGCAACGCGAAGAAATCCCCGTATTTATTGGAACCCGAAGAATGGGTATGTCAAGAGAAGTATGAATGTCGGCGAAAACAATTGAGATTCTCAACCGGAATCCTGTGAGTAAATTGGATCTGGGTATTTTGCGAGAATCCACTTCATTTTCTGAGGATATCTCGGTTCTCAACAAATATTTTATGCAATTACTTGCTCTCACGATAAATGTCTTCTTGTATAAAAAGAAACATTGGAATATGATGATTATAATTAGTGCGGAGGAAATTGTAAACATTAACCGTGCATTTATTAATAAAATAAGGTCCATATCGACGTAAAAATCCTGCGAGCTACTTCTCGGTATATGAAAGGGGGAAAATAAATGTCTTTCAAAACTTTATTAATAACGAAGTTTTATTTAGCAAGAAGGTGCTTAATGAACGTTCTTTTGTTCAAGTAAACTAATTTGAGTTTATTTTCATTGTAATCTTGAAATTAGAAGGCCATATAGTACTATATACAGTGTCTTTAAAAAGATATGGCAAGTAATTAAACAAGACGATAAGCTTAAAACTAGCTCTACTTAAATTTCTAATAATTAAATTACCCGAGGCAATTTTTTATACTAATCGAATACAATGTTACTCGTTGGAATTATTCGGCGGAAGAATTCGAGCCTACTTACATTATACATACATGGAAAGGAGTTACTGTACATCTAATGAAATATCTAATATATATTATCATAAACCTGCAGATTCAGAGTTCGCAATGGCTGGGAAATAAATCAAGGTAAACAAGGAACGGAGTCAACGAGGGAACTAACACGGAACTCCTGGATTCAAATGGAAATTGGCGAGTGAGCTAATAGCGAACAACACAATAAAAACTGTTCATAAAATTCGTATCAGTGAATGTGAAGCCAAAATTTTGAGTATTACACAAGAATAGGAATTTATGATATAAAATATAACATTCCGTGAAAAAGAGCTTCAAGTCAAGTCGCAGTAAAATTGAGTCAGCGGATAGACGTTTAAATATGCTGAATTAATATGGATCGTATGCATTTCCAGCTGTAAAAAGCTATCGAGTAAAACTCGAACAAAACTTTAAAATTGATTTAAGGTAAGAAAAATAAAGGTTTATCATACTGTAATAAAAATTATCAACAAAGAATTGAAGAATAAATTCCAACAGATTTCACTTATTACTTTTAACTTTAATTATTAACAAATTTATTACGAAAACTTGAGGATTGGCAGTCCCATCACATCGATCCCTATTAGGAGAGTTACATTTTGAAGTGAACGAAAATAAAAACTCTTTTTCGGGTATATTTTAGTAGTCTTCTACACCCTTACTTCACAGTCGCATAGCGGTTTTGATTTCTTTGAAGAAATACATATTTTATACGGAAAAAGTTTCCTGATTATGTTCAAACAACGCGCGTCTCTATGAGAGGTCAGAAATCAATGGCGGTGACNCAACTCAGTGGAGAAGGATAAACACAGAGTAAGAATCAACTGCAGTTCATCAGTGCATCTAAAAGAGCTTAAGAATATTTTCGATAATGACAAATCATCATCTCGTCATATGAGAGTAAACGGAAGTAACAGAAAACAGTAATAAAACCTTAAAGTCCCCATAATTATCTCCTTAGTGGTTTGCTAACAAACCTGAAATATCCATTTCAAATATCTTCAAGAAGATGACACTCCAGCCATTTCGCTTGCATTCTCTGAAAATTAAAAATTTATGCACAAGGAAAAAGAAGACCAAATTAGACAAAACCAAGTAGATAAAAAACTAAAATATTTGTAGAATGAAAACAGTTTGTATTTTTCCACAGGAACTTTTAATTGTCGACCGGTTTCATAAGCGTGCTTACATCTTCAGGATGTTGATTCAGGATGCCTGATTCAGCCTGAAGATATAGGCACGTATAATGTCTTTCCACGAAGTTACGCCTTCCGTACGCGAATTTATTAAAATATTTGTAAAAGATATTCATGAGAAATCCCCGCCTTGAAGAAGAACCAAACCAACAATTATTATAAATAATACATTCTAATAAATGCGGAAATTGGAATCGGGAATCGTATCGGAATCGATAAAAATGTTGGTATCTTCCTAGCACTATCTATCATGTCTTGTGAAAATAGGAACTCTCATTAAGAAGGAAACCAATTTTCGTCACGACATCATATGTTTGAATGTTATTAATAACTATTTCTTAGTGCATTTTTAGTTCCTCAAAAATGTCTTTCTATGAACATTTTATCTCAATGTCTTCCGGTTATAAGTGTAGGAAGTCTTATGTTATATTATATCTTTTATATAAATGGGGTACTAGCTGAATTGCCTTTCGTTCCTCAACGAAGATAGTATGACGTGTGTGTATGAGTATATATGAGTATGATCAGTATTGCAGTCGTACTTGAGTGGAATCCAACATCTGTTAGGTTAGTTTTTACAGAAAGGTTATTAGAATCAATAATTTTCAATCTTATTCACGTTCTCATGATCAATTAACAGAATTTATTAACGGATTGCATGATTATGGATTATTTACTTTTAAGGTTAAGTGACGTGACGTAAAGGAGTACGGTGTCAGAGTTTCGAGTGCCAAATAATTCTCTCCTATTCCTTTTTGATCGCTCGTGGCAACGGTACCCCCACTCCTTTTCTAGTCCATAGGTCTCCAAACGGTGGTATGAATAGAAATTTAGGTACCTATTATTGTAAATTTTTAGAAGAATATACCATTTCATTTTAATCTGAATTTTCTTCGTGTCACTAGAAAGGGTAGACGTTCGACAATAATCGCACAACAAAAATGTTATCATAATTATTTAATGTATATATTTGTATGCCATGAAAAAATCACATTAGTGGGTAACTGAATTCAAAATTGTGAGTTAAGTGATCCGTGAGGTCCGTAAGGTTGGCGATGGCTGCTAGTGGTCCATCGCTCTTCGTAGTAACCTACCGAAGGTGCTGATTCATTTTCAACTACGAGAAAACAGTGAGAAACGCATCTGTGGGAAGAACAGTGAGATATATGCATCAAAATGTATTCTTAAACAGGGAGTTCTTCTTTAGAATGTCATATATGAGAGTCAGGGGCGGAGCCAGCATTTGTCCATGAGGGAGGGGGGGGGGGGGGTGTTAGACCCATAAAGTAAACACTACATTGCCTAAAATAAAGGGACAGGAATACTTCCGCCCAAAATCTAATGAAAATAGAAACAGGATTTTTTTTAACACGTGCGAATCTCCAGCGGTGTTTGTATGCCATAATTATGAGAGGCCATCCTCTCGAATGCTTTCGTTTAATTTTGCTATTATTTTTTATTTAGCTGTTCTCATGAGGGGGAAGGTTTTGGACCCATAAAACGACCCCCTTGACTACCCCTCTTATAAGAGGTATAGTGTTCTTTTTTCCGGACAAAGTTCATAGTTACCGTATGGAAGAAGTGCGTCAAACCTCAAATTAATTATTATCAAAAGAAACAACAATTTTCTCTGTAATTAGTTTTGGAAAATAGGCGGCATGTTTAATTGTAGCCTCTGCAGTAGCCTGAGGTCTTTCCCAGCGATCGATGCAGCCAAATGTTAGGGTTGCATAAAATCATTAGCTTTTCTTCTGTCTCATTTGTTAAGTCATGCGAAAAATAAATAGGAAGTTGAGCTAAGAGAAATTTCCCTTTATCTAGCTACGAAATTCGTTTCCATTTGTACGATTTCGAGGCTGCAATTAATTAATCTAATTAGCCTAACTAATAACTAGGTGCCCTGATGTTAAGACGGTGTCTGTAAGGCATCTTGTCGTACAAGTAGAAAGAAAAACAACACAAACCCAGGTTTAATTTCATGGTATTTAATTAAAATAAACTGCTCCACGAGAAGAAAAACTTGCTAGACCAAAGGAATATAGAATAAACTGGCGTAGTTTATAAGAATTTAGAGGATGTAACCCATAACTAGAGAAATAATGGAATAAACTGTATTATTGTAATGTTATTGCCTCTCAGCGTTGTTTTACTATTTCTGTTGGAAATTCACTTTTCTAAAGTTACTCAAATTCTACATCAGTAAATCATTGTTTTTGAGGAGAGACATTCTGCGAGGCGTAAGTATACAGTGGAAATGTCAAAATAAATAATAGTAAAACATTAATAAAAATATAAGCAGCATCGGACGATTTCTGTGACTTTTTCCAGATTTATCTGGTGATCTCTGCCCACTGAGAGTTGAGAGCAAAACAATGTAGCAGTTCCCGACTCCAGCATTTCTCGTCAGCACCCGTAAAAGCCGAGCTTGCTTCCGGCCTACGCAGTTGGGTTACACGGGGAAGCCACGAAACCTTATGATACCAAATAAGAGAATCGGGTCCAACGATCTAATTCCCTAGATTAATGATCGACCGCCGATTATTTCCTCTTCCGCATTGCTTTATTCTTCAAATCGTTCGATTATGGTCATAGCGAATGCCATTGGGTCGATTCGTGGACGTCAGTACGAAGATCCTTTATCATAGCCAGTTGCGGCATCCGATACGGCACAGGTGATCTCAATCTGTGTTCGTACTGAAAACGTTCCATTACAATGAAAATTGATACCTTGTACTGAAATGCGAACACACAATCACAGATTAAAGTCGTTGAGTGCAATATTCGTATACTTTGGCAAAGGCAGGCAACCCATTCGGCATTTATTGCTACGAGTATCTTAAACTGTCGTCATGGTAAACATTAGAAAAAGAAAGAGAACTGAGGAGAAGCAACTCAATGGAGAAGGATAAACACAGAGTAAGAATCAACTGCAGTTCATCAGTGCATCTAAAAGAGCTTAAGAATATTTTCGATAATGACAAATCATCATCTCGTCATATGAGAGTAAACGGAAGTAACAGAAAACAGTAATAAAACCTTAAAGTCCCCATAATTATCTCCTTAGTGGTTTGCTAACAAACCTGAAATATCCATTTCAAATATCTTCAAGAAGATGACACTCCAGCCATTTCGCTTGCATTCTCTGAAAATTAAAAATTTATGCACAAGGAAAAAGAAGACCAAATTAGACAAAACCAAGTAGATAAAAAACTAAAATATTTGTAGAATGAAAACAGTTTGTATTTTTCCACAGGAACTTTTAATTGTCGACCGGTTTCATAAGCGTGCTTACATCTTCAGGATGTTGATTCAGGATGCCTGATTCAGCCTGAAGATATAGGCACGTATAATGTCTTTCCACGAAGTTACGCCTTCCGTACGCGAATTTATTAAAATATTTGTAAAAGATATTCATGAGAAATCCCCGCCTTGAAGAAGAACCAAACCAACAATTATTATAAATAATACATTCTAATAAATGCGGAAATTGGAATCGGGAATCGTATCGGAATCGATAAAAATGTTGGTATCTTCCTAGCACTATCTATCATGTCTTGTGAAAATAGGAACTCTCATTAAGAAGGAAACCAATTTTCGTCACGACATCATATGTTTGAATGTTATTAATAACTATTTCTTAGTGCATTTTTAGTTCCTCAAAAATGTCTTTCTATGAACATTTTATCTCAATGTCTTCCGGTTATAAGTGTAGGAAGTCTTATGTTATATAATATATTATCGTTCATTGAGTTGTGTATATAATCAAATGTAAAATTTGATTAAGATAGTAAAAGTAAATTTGAGGTTTATTCGCATATATACGCAAATTCGGAACTTGTTAGTGATTTTCATATTTGACCAATGTTAGAGTTGATCGATAATCAACGAGTAAATGAAATGGGCCTCAAAAACTCTTTCGGCGACACTTCATGGAGTGAGGAATTCAGGGCCGGACATTTGCCAACGGGGAAATTGCCTGCGTGGAGGGTTATGCAGCAATTGCCTGCGTGGCTCCCTTCTCTATAATAATATTTTTGAAAGTGGTTCGACGGCTGAGGTCATTTAGCATATACGACTTACAACCGGGAATCGAACCCGAGAACACTTTCACCAAAGGCGAACGCCCCGTAAAATCTCAAGACTTCTGATCAATTCATATACATTCATTTCGCATATACCGCAAAACGAGGTTCTCCAGCCTCCCTTAAGACAACTCCTCCAGAGGGAGGTTCCGTGGATACATATAGAATCCGGTCCACCAGTTTGACGAATTGTATTCTCCTAACATAACCTATTCCCGGACATCTGCTTGTTTCCAGATAAATAGATATCTTGATGCGCAAAAGAGTTTCTGAGTTATCGCAGTAATTCTATATTTTATGGAGTTAGATCAGATTACCTACATAATATTTTCGGAAATCAGTCAGCACTGAACTGATCGTCAAAGTAATTGATTTTGATATTCAGCAAGGCTGTGATCTCGATCTATAAGAGAACACGATAAATCATTACAAGAAAGTAATTGCCAGGAGAATTGGTAACTTCTAGTCTTCCTTACCCCACAGTAGAGAGGCTTACTTAACTACTTTCCAGTCAGGATAGGAAATTAGGAGTTAAAACATCACCTGAATCACTCCACAGCCGGCTTGCAAGGTGAATGTGTAAAAATCTCATTACAAGAAGATGCTATAACTCTATCATGGCTAAGTTACATAATCACGCAGACATTACATAATTACTAATTAAGTTACATAATTATATAAGTCTAATGTTCTCCTTCAAAATGACTACTTGCATTAGTGATATGCAACACTAAATTATTACATTTACATAAGTATAGATCTTCCATTGGTCTATAAATTATAGTAAATATTATGACCACAATAGACAAAATGTTAGGGTGTTGACCTAAATTGCAACCAGTCCCAAGTTTATTTCCAGGTGACAAACAAGTGGTGATGATTCGGTTTTCAAGTAATTTTAGATATTTGGGGAGCAACATGAAATATTAGTGGGATCCAGTGGTCCTGTAAAACAAATGAAGATCCTGCTAAGTCACTGCCATTCCTTTGAATCATCAATAATATAAGGTGCTTGGCAAGATCATATAGGTTAAAGCAGCTAGATTTATTAAATTTTGTAAAATTGTTATCACAGATAAATTTCGGATTTAAGGAATTTCATGATTCATGGGGGTCTTCAACTAATCATTGGCCATTAACAGTAAGGAATATAGAAACAAGAGAAACACTTAAGTGTCTTAAATACAAAATTTAAAATTAGTTTCTTTGAACATATCCTTAGTATTTCCATACAAGTCATGAGCTTTGAGTTTTTGACATAATATTTTCATCTCATAATTAACCACAACATTTACTACTCAATAACAAGCAGAACTCACTTATTATAAAGAAAAAATATTTATAAAGAAAATCCAATCCAAACCTATAACACAGAAAAAGCTCTTTCTCTTTGCTTCCAGGTATGCACGTTTACTCCTACAAAATTGATTGGCCCTGAATAAGGGATATCTAGCTGAAGTGTAGCTGATGTAAGAAATTCGAACAAGCATATTGTACATTACTGCAAGGTCAAGGGAATTTGTGCAAACATTTAATGTAATTGGGATCAAAAAGTGATTAATTCTTTTGAGGAATTCTAGATCAGAGTTACAACAAAAAGAGAAATTTCGATATCTTTTTTCATGCATTTGTGTAAAATTTGTCTCTAATGGGATTGACAATTCTGTCTGGGATAAAAAAGCTTTCAAAGGCAACTCTCTCAATACATATTGTAATGTTCGGTTCATGAAACGAGTCACAGGTGTTATTTTTTATATTGTTTTTGTATTGTTCATGTTTTGAAATTGTAACCAAGTCATTGTGAGTGTGGTGTGCTAAGGGAGTGTTTTGTTTAGTTGACATGCAGCAGAAGCGGTGACTGAATGGTGCAACCAATGAGAGGTGTGGCAAAGAAAGTATTTAAGAGAGGTGACAGAATGTGGATAGGAGGAAGAAGATCGAGGGGACGAGTGAATGAAGGAGGGGAGTGTGGTGAAGATGGTGGGTGAGGAAGGGACCGAGCATTATGGCCCATCAGTTGGAGTCGATCCACCTAAAAGACAGACAGGGATGGTGGCATGCCCATGGTACCACCAGGCACAAAGACAGCCCAAGAAAAAAAAATTGTGTATTTGGCGATACGGTTGATCACACCCAAAGGAGAGCACCACATTATCTTCGACTGGAGATGGTGGCCAAACAAGGAATTTGTTTATTTCCCTGTCGAATGTGTTGTTTAATTTCTTTTTGTACTACTATTTGTTCAGAACAGGGTTATGGTAGTTATTGCTTTGTGGGGCTAATACTGATTTTTAAGGGGTGTTCTTTGGGGTTATTGCTGTTTGTCTCTGTGATCAGAATAAATATATCATATTCCCATTTGCGTAAGGTGTTTGCTTCAAAGTGAAGATTGGAATGCACATTTCTATTATGTGCATTCACCATCGCATAGTGAGCTTGGGCCAGCGACTCAATGGGCTCCACGATTTTCTTGAGGAGTTGGTTTTTCACAATATATATGTATGATTATGTATGTGCAACCATAACACATCTGTCAACACCCATCACTTACATGATCAGTCAGTTTTTCCATTGATGGTTTAATGCATGCTCTTTAACATTAGCAATAAATCATGTTTTCTTTAAATAATGAAATGAAATACCATTACAGCTTAAGAGGTGATCATACTAACAAAGAATAATCAAAAACAGGATTACTAATACACATGAAAGCAATTACTTTCACAGATGATATTATAATTAATATCATCAGACTATAAAATATAAAGCAACAAGCATTTAATGATTGAAGTCACACGATAAAGCCATATACATTTCCACAACTCTAATTCAGTAATTTGCTCACTGAAAAGGTAATGAAACAATAACATTCATAGTTCCATATGTTTGGGATGGACTATCTTTGTTGAGTGATGTAAAGCTCAAAATACTCATTTCATGAGTAATGGGTAAATGAATTTGTGATAGGTAAAGCACTGAAATGAAAAATTCAGCAAAGAAAATAAACAGGGACCTTGAGGACATTCTCAGAAGTAATTGGAAGGGGACACTAGAAGACCAAACTATGAAACAAATAAGCAAACAAGAAAAGAGAGGAATTCCAAAAAAAGCCTTCCTTACAAAATGTTCCAATTCACCTGAATGCAAAAATAATCACAATCATACCTATCTTGAATAGCTCAGAGATAGCCATAGTTTGGCCAGGTGGAATTTGAATGGGGTAAATGGAGATGGCACAGACTCCCACACCACCTTTTTGGTAATTCTAGGCCTCAAAGGATCCACCAAAATTGGATCCTTCATCCTTTCTAGATAATGGGAGCACAGAATGGCCCCCACTGGACCAACCATCTGCATAAATAATACGCACCCGACATATCTGCCAACCACAATTTTAACGTAACAATATCAAAGGAGAGAAATAACCAACAATGAGCAAAAAATGGAAGACACAGCAATCTTATGAAACTTCCTAAAAGGATATCCATACATAAAAGTGGCTGAAAAGAAAAATGTATTCATGAAAAGTTGAATAATGGAGCTCCATTAAATGATCTAATTAAATGTTAGCATGGTGATTCCAGGTTCCACCTAGTAATGTTGATTATATTGCCTTGTTGTGATGACATTTTGCCTATGTTTCAGAAGGCTTCTTCAGGTCGAAGAAGCAAATGGTATTGGTACATTTTACACACATACATAAAACATTAATGAAACAATTCAAATGACATCTTAACAAAAAAGGAACATGGCAAGTCTTTCTGCAATGTAGAAAGATTTCACTTGTGAACCTTTTCAGCTGTTCATGGTACTGAAGCATCCCCGATGTAATGGAAAGAACAAAAAAATTAATTATTTTTATTTAGTCATTCAGAGTTCCTGTAAGAAATAATACTTTTACTAATTCGGTGAAAATAATAAGCAACGTTTAATAACAAAGAAATACATTCCACAGGAACAGAGAAATCGGTGAAAGTATTTTAGATGAAAGACTATTTTTTTTTTAATCATTATGCATTCAAATCAAGTATTAATGTGACAAGGTAGGTTAAACTATTGAGACCAAAGGAATTTAATATTGTTTCATTAAAACTTGAAAAATCTATAAGGTTCTACAATGCAGTTTAAATGAATATTAATTGACAATCAAATAAGGATAGGAAATAAAATTACTTCGCTAATCACTCTGAGTAAAGTAAAATTAATTCTATGAAGCAGAGATGTGATGTGGAGTACATAAAGTATAGGAAGATTCCATAACTATAGTTTCATAGTCACGCACATATCTTAGGCATCATTTTTGCAAAGAAAATATTATTTGAGGATGAATTTGAGATCTAATTAATGTTTTAAAAATTATAATTTTGAGATATCTGAATTGTAAAGGATTAACTTTTATCCAAATTATGATTCATCGTTCAATATAATATTCATGACCGTAGTTCTTAAACTGCATTTTTTCTTATAAAAATAAAGTTAAATAAAAATTAAACTCAATATGAAAAAGGAAATGACTAAGGAAAAAGGAAATTACAACAGCATTATTATTAGAGATAAGAGAAAACATATTACGATATTGCAAGAGTATCAGAAATTATGGAACTCATGCCCTGAAATCATCTCAATGATTTCTGTAAATTTACTTTCAGCCTTATTCATTGCATTCATTCCGTGAACACAAGGATATTTTTATTTTCACAAGGATGGTATTTTGTTTATGCTATTCATGGACAGTATTATCACATTAAAATCTTTAATTTAATTGAAACAATGCTTACTTTGATCTAGAGAAATCTGAATTCTATTGGATTTTTCTTTTATTGTTTATAAATCACAACAAAAATATCTTACGGTTTAGAACAGTACTATTTTTATTTTATTTCTAGATTCTGAAGACTCTTCTATAAATGCAACTATTCCTGTCCTCATCCATATACTAATGGCCTCTCCAAACCCTTGTCTCCCCATCACTTAATCTTTCCTACTAACTTTCCTCTGATCCTGAATTCTCTTCTCAAGTGAGCTATCCACTTGGCTTCCAATATAGTTTGGCTAACCTTTCTACACCTTTTAGATGCAATGAAATTAGTATATAGTTTGAAATAAATTAATTGAATCTTTTCAAAAGTAAGCATAATTTTAATTTATTTAAAGCAATGCAAACAAAATAACTGCTTCTTTTTGTATCACTGTTAATTTACCTAAAGTCATCCCAAGCCTAAGTTTGAAATAATCTGGAGTCATTTTTATTAGGTAATGGAACACGAAGTTAAAAGAATTAACAACGGAAGAAATTATTCTTCATTAATTTTTAGAGCAAATATAAAAAAAATGATGATAATCATATGGCAAGCAAATTACAAAAATTTTTCACATATATTCAAGATCTACAAATAAAGGAGGAGATAAATGTATAAATAGAATACGTTACGGCCATGATAAAATCACTCGGGTGGAACTCACTGCAAGAGAGAAATCTGATTGTCGTTGAAAGCTTTTTGAAAAATTTATCGGTCCAGAATTTTTAAGGTGTAGTAAAGGATATTGCCATTCAGGTAAACAGCGAACGCAATCTTCGAGAGGCAGCGACCAAGCGTTTCAAGGAAATAATTGCTAAAACAGATGGTTATTTCTGGTCGTTCTTTCCGAATAGCATCAGAGTATATAATAGGGTAGATTAGGTAAGGTGTTAATACACCTCCTGCCATACGCCACTGGCGGTTTGCAGGGTAAAAATCTAAATCTAAAACTGATATGTCGCAGGTCATCAGAATTCAACTTGGGAGAGACAGAACAGGTTTCTTTTTCAGACTTTGTAGTACTCTATTTTTATGCTCCTTATCGATTATAGTTGGAGGAAGGGAAAATTACTGGTTAAGCAATTTAAGGGATATATCAATTATTGAAGGAGGTTCCCTACATTTACCTATACCCAAGTTACGTAAGTTTTTCCAAAGAGCTGCGAGAGTTCTATTCTCTTTCTAAATCAAGTGAGCATATTTTAATTTGGCATTTCTAATCATCTGCTTACTTTTATTTCTATTTTTTTTGTAGTTGCTGAACATTACCATATCTTTAGTGCGTTTGAATTCACGGAAAATTTAGTCGCGATTTACCATAATTCTTTTGATATCCTCTGTTAGTCACGGGGCTCGAGGCTTCGAAATTTTGATTTTTCTAATTGGAGCGTGCTTATCTTGAAGGGATGACAGGAGATTCTTTAAAATTTTAACTTTAGCATCAAAATCATATGTGAATTCTACCTCATACCATGGAATCGTAAGGGCGTCTTCTAGCATTTCTACGTCATTTACATCTTTCAAGTTACAGTACTGGATATATTTCTGTTTATTTTTCCTTATCTTGAGTGAGTACTAGAGGAATAGTACGTCATGATGTGAGATTCCGGGTGCTGGCTGTTGACCATGAATTTCAACCCTCTCCGGATTGGCGAAGGCAATGAGATTGATCCATGTTGCTGAAGTTAGAGTATTATGAGTATGTAGCAGTGGAAGATTAGTCAAATTATGCGCATCAAAGGAATTGCGAAGAAGTTTAGAATCGTTCCTATCCGAATTCAGATCTGCATTGAAATCGCCGGTAACTATTATGTGATCGTAAATGTCACGCAGATTCGATATTTCTTCATTGATATCTATTAAATGCCCTATTTTTGGTGGACGGCAGAAGACACCAAGAAGAACTTTTTTATGTTCTACAACTATTTCTAAGAATAAAAATGCAGGTCTCTTGCAAAAATTGGGGTTGCTGCCAGAGGTAACTTTACAACGTAGATCGCTCCGTACAAATATACCAACCCCTCCTCTTTTACCAACACGATATTTACGGTATCAGCCATAGCCTTGAACATTTACTGTAGGAGATCGATTGGTAGTTTGAGAGGGCCCTATTTTGAATAGTTAAGTTCCTTATTTGGTAGAGTGCAAACAGCACATCTAAAAGAAATAATGTTCTGCCAAATATCCTCATTTATTTATATATCATTTCGTATCTCCCGGCAGACGAAGTGGAGAAGCGACCCCGAGGAAATTAACGCTGGACTCCCTTTGAAGATGGCCCAGCCATTTCTATACATGCTGCTGAATCTATTGAACCATTCATCCACCACTAGCTCTAGCAGAACCTTCCACAATTCACTGATGTTCAACATTGTTGATAGCTTCAGCTTGTGAAAGTATATGAAGTTTATTATTTAACTTACGTCGCTAGTAATTACTATATTACTCATAGTTACTACTACATCAGCAAATTACCATTCCTTCTTATGTTATTCCAAGCATTTGTCCACTAATTAATTACTTTATGAAGAGTGGATGTTAAACCATGCCTCCTCCAACTGGTTCAACCCTAATTAGTATTCCACTAATTTTATTCATCTTGGGAATGTATTTCTTCAATCAGCATTTTACAATGTACTTGTATGTACTTTCCCTACTTATCTGCTGTGCTGGCAGAGAGGTTAGCATGCCAACCCCATTATCCTAGGTTTAAGTCCTGGCTAATTGGTGTCATCTGGTTATTTTTGTTTGTCAATATTGATAAATAATAATAATGTCAACATTGATAAAAAAAAATAAAACCGTTTCCAACTGATCCTCCGACCAAATTGGAACATTTTACTATTAAATAGATAAATAAATAAATATTAACACTGATATAATTGAGGTCTTCCTGCTTCCATTAAAGATGTTGAACAGAAGTCTTGTCTCTTGATCAATGGTACAGTCACAGTATTTTTCCAGTTATGAGGGGACAACTTAATATCTAATACACAGAGTAAATAGATTGCTCCTCCAACTTAAGGCCAGATCAATATTAAATCATTGGGTTTAATTATAACCAACACCAAAGATGAACTTTTGAACTGGATCCTTGCCTCCATATATGGATAATATGAAAGTAAATTCCTAAATCTTGGTACTACAAAGGAAAATGGAAAGAAATTAAAATGGCACAAAAGAAATACAGGTCACCATTATCACCACCAATCTTAGGCTTTGATTACATTAGGATGATGAATATTTTATTTCCAAAGAAAGAATTACAGACACAGAAACCTGAATCTAATCAGTGAAAGATTGGCTGACTTGTGTCTTCATGAAATCCTTAAATGGAATTGTCAAAATACATTATGGTAATATCTGAACCCTCTTAAGAACCAATTACTGCTGGGGAAATAACTAACGAGTAATATTTTTAAGCATTTTAAATACATAAGTTCTATCATATTTGGCTGTACCTTGTGGAAAGACATTCTAAACACAAAGAAAAGAAATTACAGTTTTAAATACACTAGAGCACACAAAAGTAATATTTATCTGAAAATACTTTGAACAAAAGGAAAATAAACATTCTGGAGAACTTTCTTATCTACCAATGGAAATACAGTGGTACCTTGGAAAATAACAGCAATCTGTCCATAAAACATTTTGCCAAATTATGATAAATGCTGCAGTGGGTTGACAATAACATGTTTTATCACTAAAGCAATGGCTTTCTAAGTGATTATTTTAATTTGAAGCTCTGAATTTGATTATGAAAATTAGTTAGACAGAATATATGAGAAAACAAGTTTTCCAAGCTGTATTTTTTACGTAAGATGATTTTAAAAACACAAGCAACATTAAAACACTGGCTAAAAACCTGTATCCACAAATGTATGAATATTTATCAAAATTGAGACCTAAGGCAACTTCTGAACTTCTCAGAAACAATTATTTCCATGAAGTCCTTTCATGGTGAAATCATAGCTTTTTCCACTTTGTATCCACGTAAGTAAAAGTACGATGGATAAATTACCTAAAATGCCACAAAAAATTTTTCAGCTTGAGCAACTATAACACTTTTGTTATATTAAAGTAACAAGTTCCTATAATGAAGGAACAATGATTCATTGTTTTTGTGCATGTATTTGATATCCAGCTTTATCATGATCAAAGACATCAACAATGTATTTTATTACAAGTGAACTGGTAGAATCTGAAGAATAATAAAGACAAAATTTAAATAAAAGGTTTGATCTTAATACTCATTAATTAAAATCAAGAAATCTTGGTTGATGTCCTTTAAGAGTAAGAGAAGAATTTTTTTACTCATTTGGCATCATCTCAAATACAAACTGGAAACTTTTTATCCTTTTGAGATTGGTCTGTCGTTGAGAGATGATTCTGCATAGATGTGGAGCTTTTTTGTTCTAATTTATTGTGTTTCATAGAGCAGAATGCAAGGGTAGAAACTTAACTTCCTCTCACCCTTCCACACCTTTACATACATCAGAGAGAGAAGAATGTAATTCTTCTTCAAGAAATAATTTTAGCACAAAGGCTAAGTTTGTCACTTAAGATTTCAGTTTCAACAGATATAATCAAATAATCTAGAGGAGTTCTGGTACTCAGCAGGTAGGATTCACTCAAAGATGGCATATCAGTTTAGTTGTACCAACTTTTTGATGAAGTCATCACGACCCCATTGATTTTGAAAATGAAAATAAAGCTAATATGGACTCTAACATTATGGGTAAGGAAATTTTTGCTGGAAAAGATGCTTACTTTTCATTAATCAGGCGATCTGAGAGGCTTACATAATGGAATTTAACCCTTTCGCTGTGGCAGAGGTCTTGTAGAAATGCATTCTGGTTCAGAGCCTTTGCAGAGAAAATCTTTACCCATAAACAGAGCACTTTCAAGACACCATCGGATACTCTGATATTGCAAGGGGGAATCTCTTGATTAAGCTAAATCTTAATCCTTTCACTACTTGGTGCTTAAAAAATGTATATACTTTTATAGTAATTTTTCTAAAAAAGTATCCGTTGCACTTAATGTCAATATTACCTTGGAAATTAATATATTATACTTTGCTGATAATGTGCAACTTTAAACAAAACTCTACTATTAATATTACTGTCCATAGTGGTACATGCAAAGTTACTAGAGAAAATCTCATTGTCAGATATTTCTTTACCATTATGATTGTATGGTAAATATGTTAATATTAACGGTAGAGTTTCATTTGAAAATTGCGTATTATTAGCTGAACAAAATTTTAATTTCCAAGGTAACATGGACAATAAATGCCACAAATATATCTTTAGTAGAACAACTGCAATAACATTTTACTTTCTGTGGCAGAGAAAGGGGCTGCAAGTTAGGATAAGGTAGGTGTATCTCCATTTGGTTTCTGAGGGAAGGGTCTAGCATTCCTCTGATATGAGCCCAAAAGGGTAAAGTACAACAGCTAGAAGCATAATTCCTGCTTCCACCAAGCACTTACACCTGCTTCGTCTATACATGACATTCATTCGATTGCGAAGGGAAACCTCCATCATCTATAGATGATAACAGGAGCAAAAGGGTTAATGAATGTTGCTAGTGCTGTACCCCTGAATACGCCTCAGGCTCCTTGCAGGGCATATATGTTATAGCAAATTCTTCATTTCCTTTCTTGGACTATAATCAATTTTTTTGAGAATAAGATATTGAGTGTGATCAAATATGCAGAATTTTACAAGCATGCATTCACCACATTAAACATTTCCTTTGCTCATTGGGAATCCCAATCTTCATTGGGAATTTCTAATAATTTTTCTCTCATCTCACCTTTTTCTCTTCATGAAAACTAATTCAATTGTTCCTTCTTAAGTAAGCTATGAATGCTACAAAAATAAATCTGTTAAATCACATCTCATCTGCCAAGCATATTTTATGCATACACATTTAGATAGTCAAAAAGTTTGGATACCACCATACTACTTATGTGCAATAAAACCTTTAAAAAAGGAATAGATTTTTCATGATTTATTTTCAAATGTATTGGTAAAAAATTGTTTATAAAGTATTCATCTTAGCACACAGCAATACTGGCTATTTTAGGACAACAACTGTTACAGTATATTTGATTCATAGCTGGTATTGCACCTATTTATAACTATATCAGATAGTACAAATTCAACTCCATTTTAAGGACAATTTTCATTTTTTTCAACGTCATTAACTCTTAAGGAGATAATTAAATAAATTACTGAATAATATCAGTAATATCACTAAAATATATGTAAACAAAGCATCTCATGACTGTTAACAGTTCACAACAAATATAACTCTATATATGAAATCAAGTCATGAGGGAAGAAAAAATTGATGAGTAGGCAATCCTGCAATATAAAAACTCAGAAGTGCAAGTTTAAAAGTAGACTTTCCAATTTAAATGAGTACATAGCCAAAACTTCACATTCAATGTATGAAGTTTCAACTGAAATACTGAGAACAAAACCAACTAGAGTATCTCATTTTCAAACGATCATTAAATCTTTTCTACAAAGTAAAATGTTCTAACATTTAATAAATACAATCAATATATTGAGGAAAGTAACATGTGAAGCTGAAATTTGATTCAAATTAAAATAAAAACAATCACAAATAAGATGAAATTTACAAAAGATCACACATCAGAAGTATGTTAATTTTATCTAATTGATATATTACTTATCACAGTATTTTCATTATCAAATCATTTGTTCCTAGATTCTGAGCCACAGCCAGGAACCAGCGACAACATGTACAGGCTATAAAATATTTTCCATAAACTGTGGGAAGTTATAAAATGCTCTGATTACTGTGACTAATCTTTGTAAAAACATAGCCAAAGGAAGACTTGGGTGATCCAATACAAATAACCAGAAACAATTCAATTATTCAACCACAAGCGCACAAATACCTAATAATGTAGACAAAAAATACAATGCTACCATCATTAGTAAAGTTCTATGATGATAAAAAATATAAATACATGAACCATTATCAAGGCTGGTTTCTTTACATCACAATTTGGGTGAAAAGATGAATATTAAAAACCAATGAATAATTTTACTACATTGATGAAACAAAAAAATTACCCTGGTAAAAATCACCAAAGAAACAAGAAACCCTGAAGATGTTGAGACAATAAAGACATGAATTTGTTCAGCTTTTCTAATAAAAAATGGCCGTTTGCTGATTAGTCAAACTTAAAGAAAGATGCTTTGTTTCTTCTTTTAAAAAATTGGAAATTATTTGCTTATACATTTTCAACCTATTATAAAAGAAAAATGAGTTTATTGAGCAGTGTCAACTCTTTCAAAATCCTTCCTTTAATGGTTACTGTAGTCAATAACCCAAACTATACACTGGTACTAAAGTATTTGGGTTACTTGAATTATGAATTAACAAATGTCTCATCAAATAAAACCTTTTTTGAAAAATCTGGGATGAGTTTAGGATCCATTGCGGAAGTATAAATTAGAATACTGAAATTCATTTTATTGGTAGAATTTGATTTGAGGGATGGATCAAAAGCACACATTAACAAATAGTTGTATAACTTGTCAGCACATACACCTGATAAATTAAATAACAATTGCAAGATATTAAGGGAAAAATTAACTACTGTCAACCAAGTACTCCGTGAATGCATTTTATTGGTTTAAACTATTTGCTGTTTTTAATATCCTTGTCTGTACTATGTTGTCACTAAATATGGGAGCAAAGCCAATCATTTATACATAGCATGCAGTTTTCTACAAGCAAAATTAGGCTAGGAGACTAGGCTCGAATTAGCAATTCTCTTCTATAAAAAAGAAATCATATTTGACCCTTTATGCTCCACATTAAGCTTTCACCTTTATTTTGTATTCATTTTAACACCTGGGAAGTCAAATGAACCACTGAATTAGGTGTTCTATAAGAGATTCTAAAATCCAAAACAAATCCTGCAACACAACTAGTACATGTGAAACCCATCAGGGTGGATGACAAAATAAGTTACTATGGGACTACAACCCAGAAAAATCTGAAACTTATGATGTTACAATCACCACAATACTAAGAGCAATATACACTCAAATGTAAGTTGAGATTTATTAGTTGTAATGCTTATAATTTAGCAAATGTAAGTAAATTATTTTGTATGTGAGATGGTTTTCCTTTCACCTCAGACTGTAAATGAATACTCAAGCTCACGAATTAATGTAGAACAAATACATAATTGCACATGATATTCAAAGTTAACATTTTGTTATAAACCAAGAACTGCATATTTTTAAAACCATAATAAACCCCTAAGCAAATCCTCAAGCTATGAAAAAAATACAGACTGAGATCCCTCATCTGACATATAAAATTTTCCAAGCCATACTGCCAAGTTGGCAACAGTCTCAAGCAAAAATTGGAAAATAAGGCCAACGTTCATTAATATAAACACATTCCTTATGGACCATTGGAGGGATAAAACTGTGAGGCCATTGCTAAAGCAATGGCTTTAAGTACAAAAATGCAGATAAGGTATCTATTAGAAAATTTTCTCCTTCATGATTATGGATCATGAAAATCATCATACTTTTATTGTTGATTCCTGTTTTGGTCTGTAGTTATACATAAAAATGGAACATATAACCAGCAATGCCCCAGAAAAAAACTGGAATGTCATATGAAAGTTGAATAAATAAATTGATGCTACACAAGATATGACAATAGCTAATGATGTGGCAAATCCTTTGAGGATGTTGTCTGCAAACTTAACAACCATTGCAACAACAAGGCCACCCAATGCCTGCAAAACCACAAGGTAGATTACAAATAAATCATATCCGAAGAATAAACCATGCTCTCTAACCTTACTCCAATCATTCACTAGACAAGTTAACAAACCAAATGGAAGTGACAGGAAACTAAGTTGCACATTTCTCATCCAAACTGATATGTCTGATCCCTTAAGGATTTTTTCGAAGTAAATTCCTGCAAATCCAGAGAGGAAACATGCAGATAAAGCAGCTATGAAACCCAAAAGTCTATTTTGCTCCACTCCGCCTATTGGCTGCACCACAATTGTCTGAGCTAATTGCACCAAAACTACTCCACTCAAGAGGACAACCAGAGCAATCCACTGGATAAATAACAAACTCCTTCGGAGAATAACGACACTAAACATAGCAGTAGTCAGAATTTTGAGTTGATATGTCACCTGATAAGTTGCAGCATCTAAATGAGATGCAGAAACGTAGAGTAAATTGTTCTGAATAATGTAAACAAGAGATGGTACACAGACCCTCAAGGTGTCAAAGGGTTGTTGCACAATCGTTTTATAGAGAGATTTGTACCAATTTCGCAAGTTACCTTCTTCGTAATAAACCAAAACCAAACAGGTGACGAGTTTTACCACTTCAGCCATGAGAACAGCACTAGAAGACAGGAACATATCCCCAGATCTCGTTCGAGCATACCGCATACTAAGGCCGAGAGCAGCATTTTGAAGAGTGAGAGTGATTAAACTCACGTACTTCATTGCTTGAGGTTTTTTCGGCTTATTCTCGAAGTCTGACGCCATTCTAAATTGATATTAAAATCACTCTTTAATGCAATTTCACTGAATGAGATGCGAACGTGGACGTATCGTCACAATACCTAAAGAGGTTTCCACCGTATACGAGGGCCAAATTTATGTATGTTAAGTAGAAAGAGGCGGGACCTGATGACCCGTCTTTTTTGAAAGTTTGTTTATATTCAGGTCGAGATTAGATTTCGGAGTAATCGCAATATTTGAACGAAAGAGAAGAAAACTTGAACCTCGCTCATTGCTCCTAAAATGCATAAAATATGAGGATTCAATCACAAACAGTTTTCAGTCATAGACGTAAACTCGAAATTCACCACGTCCGCTCAAATCGGTATTTACAGAATGTTGAACCTGCTGAAGTTGACGCAAGAACTGCGATGTATCGAAGGGGGAAGCAGATGACATGCCAACTAAGCCGCCCCTCGGTTGAACCTCTGCCACTGCTGCTCAAATATTTCCATTGTAGTATATATCTGTGGTAATACTCAGCAAAATTTCACCTCGTTCTGGTAAAATTTAAGCCCTTCTTAAATTAACCTTAAAACCGAGGATGTTAGCTATTAATATTCTGCAATTAATAGTTATAAGCTATCTACTATTCGTTTTCGTGAAATTATTCATGTTAACCTTCTTGTGAAGTTAGTAAAATGAAAAATAAGTTGCGCAGTAGCCTAATTTCAGCTACCACATTTTTTAATTGGTATATTTACCACCATCAACATTTTGGTACATGATAAGGGGAATGTTATATTTCGTTAAACTTTTTCTCAGTCTTGCTCATGGATGTGAAAGTTACTAAGTTATGATGTTAAATAATGGTAATCATTTTGGTCACTCATTGTCGAATGCTATGAAAAGTGAAGAAGCTTATGCCATAGTGCTACATTTACGCAGTCTTTCTCCACATAAGCTTTTTGGTTTATTGAGGTAAGCAAGAACAAACTATCATGCTCTTCATCAAGCCCATTAATACTTATTCCCTTTACACATTCTGATAGCAGATGGTGGAGGAATTGAGGTTCAAACTAGCCTTAAGGCTGATGACTTGAAAGAAACGCCGAATGTGAGCTATCGGATTAGCTATCTGTGGTATGTCATTTAAAGATTGTTCCATGAGAACCCATAGGTTCTGATAGCATCTTATAAGATGCTATCAGAATTGGCGGTATATTTTGCTTTCTGGTCAGTACAGAATGTTCTAGTAATCTGTTAGAGTAGGAGCAACATTTCCAAAGTAGTAATTTATAAGTTTGCATATCTTTTAGAAGTGTACAGTAAACAGTAACGAATATTGTTGACCTGCAGTATGGACTGATGAAAATCTTGCGCTCTGCTTTACAAAGATGAAAAATACCTAACATATATATTTGAACAAAATTTTTCATAGGAATATTTTGGTTGAAAGCTATTCCACTCCTTTACAAATGTAAACAATTATGAATAGAGCTAACTTTTGGAATGCTGTCTTCCAAAATTTGGGATTAAAACTTAAAACGATTAATTTAATGACTATATGATAAATTAATTAACTATGATGGAAGAAAAACATTAGAAAGCTCCTCCTGCATTTCTTCAAAATATTTTTGCCTCGGAGAATAAATTCTTCGAGGCATTATAATATCCCTACTGGTGTTATACCCCTGGTAGGGATATTATAATCTAGCAATCGAAACCATGATTTACTAAGTAAAGTAGAAGTAGTCGATCCTTCACAATAATTGTTAGGAAGTTAATAGCTTTCGATAGCCATTGATAGTGCTAATTTTTTTCGGTTAGTAGGGTTACTGTATACATACATGTTAATCGGATGAAAATATTAAATATATTATCCCTTCGGAAAACTTATCAAGGTGCTTTATGTGAATAACCTCCTGAGTACATCGAAAATTAGTATTCCAAGGGAAATTATAATTTCCCTTGGATATGATATTTAAATAGAGTAATTTAAACAATAGAATCAGTAACACTTCTTCCACTCAACCGTCGGTGTAGATGTTCGTCTTTTCTAGTAAAATTATACATAATAATAGAAATAATTACTAAAACCACTCCAATAAGAAATCGGTCGGTCATATGAAAATCAAATAAATAAACTGAAAATACACAAGATATGATGATGGCTAATGATGTAGCGAATCCCTTGAGGATGTTATCTGCATACTTAACAACCATTGCAACAGCAAGACCACCCAGAGCTTGTAGAAACACAAGATAAGTTACAAATAAATCATATCCGAAGAATAAACCATGCTTTCTAACCTTACTCCAATCATTCACTAAACAAGTAATCAAACCAAGGGGTAATGACAGGAAACTGAGTTGCACGTTCCTCATCCAAAGAGATACGTCCGATCCTTTAAGAATTTTTTCGAAGTAAATTCCGGCAAACCCGGAAAGGAAACATGCGGATAAAGCAGCTACAAAACCCAAGAGTTTATTCTGCTCCACTCCTCCAATTTTGTAGTTGTCCTCTGTTTGCGCTAATTGCACCATAACTACACCAGCCATAAGTACCACGAGAGAAGTCCACTGAATCAAAAACAGACTTTTCCGGAGTATTAATATGCTAAACATGGCAGTGGTTAGAATTTTGAGTTGATATGTTACCTGGCATGTTGCAGCATCCAGATGCGAAGCAGAAAGATAGAGTAAATTGTTTTGAACAACGTAAACAAGCGATGGAATACAGACTTTTAAGGTATCAAAAGGCTGCTTCACGATGTTCTTGTAGAGAGTTTTAGTTCCTTGCCTGAAACTCCCTTCTTCATAGAACACCACCATTAACGAAGAAACTAATTTCACAGCCTCTGCCATTAGAACTGCAGTGGAAGATAAGAACATATCCCCAGGCCTCGTCCGAGCATAACGCATGCTGAGACCCAGCGCTGCATTTTGAATGGTTAGAGTTAATAAACTCACGGACTTAGCTAAATGGAAGTTTTTCCATATATTTTCAGGAGCCGCAGCCATTCTGGGAAGGCTTTCTGAAGATGTAGTAGCAGCGAAATAAAGATAACGCCGTGGATGTATTTATCTTATCTATCCCAACATTTACGTATCTTCTTCCACTAATACGGATTTTTATACGAATGCATACGATAGTTGTTTGGTTGTGATGAAAACGCTTTTTAATGAAAATTTTAACATAACTGCGCCCAACATAGTTTTATTTCTTAATATTTCACGAGTTAAAGTTGCTTGCATACTTCAAGCTTTGGGATTATGATTTTCACGCCTATCATTGTTCTCATCAAATGTTCATTCATATTAATATA
>KZ308251.1:1327791-1381594 GCA_000376725.2 Ladona fulva | reverse complement strand
TCCGTATCTAATAATGGCTCTAAATATTTGTTAATTCTAGAAATATCTCCCTTGCTGTAGAAAAGCACCTGAGGAGTTTTTCTCAAATTGTAATATTCAGGATTTCTGACACTATTATTAAATTATTTTACTATTATATATTATCTACATATATTATATTCATATATACCTATGCTGTAGATTCTATTTCATATTTCTTTGTTTGGTGTTTTATTGGAAAAATCCCTTTTATTTTTTAGTTTTATTATTAGGATAAATAGAGGTCAATAGGGTCAGGTTTGGGAGCAAGGTGAGTAGGGAGGAGATAATTATTTATAGGAGAGAGAGCCTTGGTTAGTAACATTATAGTAAGTATTTTTATCAATGTCTCAAGAACTTCTTTAAGATCTTTTCCTTTCCCTCTTTTATGTCTAATTCTTATATACTGACAGTTTATTCCTTCCTCCCTTTGATTATGTAAATATTATGTTAAATTTATTGTAAAATTAATTGATAATGTAGCACTGCTGTGACACCAAGGTTACATTTATCTCATATGTAGAAGTTGCTTTCTATATGCAAGTATCTTCATGACCTACAGGTCTAGCTCAGAATCAAAAAATGAAAAAATTATCACGCCTAAACTTATATAACAGTAAACATTTTTCAACCTCCATATTCTTACTGTACATTAAAACTGAAAGGACAGTCTATCTATAAAGTATAAAGATTCACAGACCATATCAGACTGTAGTACAATGGTACAGAACTAATCAACCTGTTTCCGTACCTGATTATTATTTAACTCACAATCAGAGACTGATGAATCTTGAATTGTTCATACTATGAATTCACTCTAGTGTATACACTCTTATTATCAAAAGGGCAAACAATATACCTGAAAGAATTGATTTGTAAAATACTTCTCTATTAATTAACGATTATTGGTCACATGATAGAAAAAATGTAGATTGAGGTGTCATGGAAATTTGCAACCAGGCCCCTTTAGGAGATGGTCAGCCCTGGACGAAGAAGTTAAATCTCTACTTTCTACTTTTAATGTATTGTGAAATAAAGTTTGATTAGTGTAAAGCAACACTATTTGTTGTTGACAGACTACAGGCTCCTTCCATATCATGAAGCATAATGTAAGACTAATAGGATCCTCATTTGTATGGTACTACATACATAGAATAATGTTTGCTTAATAATGCAGGCTTTCTGACTATGGAAATATCTAAATGATGTCAGAATAGTCATAAGAAGGTCATCTACATATGGCAATCTGATTTTTTACATTTTGCAAGTCTATTATTTTGGTTTTGGTTATAAAAAATCTTGGCTTGCTGTAATTTTAAACTCTTTCTTATTTCTTAATATTAGCTAAACTCATGTTGTTGGTTACAAGACCTCCACTTTCAGCAATAAACCATCAATTTAATTACTCAATGCAGATAAATTATAAAATCCTCCTGAGTTTGTTGCTTAAATCCTAATAAATTCATTTATTGTTATCAATTACCTCACAATACTTTATTACAACTCTAACGATCAAAATTATATCTATGCAGGGTTGATTTTGGATCAGAAGAGACTATGAATTTCTTGAGTGGTACTGGCCTGGACTGGTACTATAGTACCTGTTAATTTAGACATTCAACTTTTTACAGCTGAAACCTATAGGTTTATGGTAAATTTACTTAGCCGGTTTCAGCATACTCTTTCCTTTAAGCTCATCATTGAGCACATATTGCCCTGGATATCAACTTTAAGATTGCACAGTGCTAATATGTCATTAAAGTAGTACAAACTGTGTTGACATTTTAAGTACTTAAAGTTTTTGTTACTAAATAATTAGCTCTTATTAGATATAGATCCAAACTAGATCTTGGACCCGCTAACATTAGAGCTCAATGTTATTTAAATAGTGATTTCTATACAAAGATGTATCTTACCTCCTTATTTGCTATTTTTGGATTTTTACTTTAATATATAATTCTGATCTTGTACATTATTTGCATTTCAACTGCTTTATATGTCATTCTTTTGCTATAATAATCAGCTATCAATCAGCTTCTTGCAAATATGTATGCTAACGGTTAGTGCATATGAAACAATAAAACATGTTTGCATTCTAATGCAAAAAAATATCTTAACCAGTTAATCTATTTCCATAGACAGAAATAACCAAAAACTTGTTTTTTAATTTCATGGTTTTGAGGATCTCCTTGCATCAACTATAATCGCTTCTGAAAAATTATTTTCAAATTTCCCCCATTATTCCTTTTACAAGAGTTTAATTGCCTGAGTCACTATTTTCATCTTTCGATATTGAAGTAAAATTAGAAAAAAAATGTATCCAGTATTTTTACATATTTTCTGAGTTGCAAACAGTAAATATATGGGTGAGATATATTTTCCTTATTTCCTATGATTTCTATGGGGAGATAAAATTCTATTTCTTTTCTTGCTCTAAAAAAGAAATAGAAGGATAACTGAGAGCTACTCTGGGAAGATTAGAGAATTCAAATCCCAATTATGATATAAATTGCTACTATATCTACTGTGTCTGCCTATATTTAATATTTACCTCACCTTAAATTGCTTGTTCTATAGTTTTTGAGGCTGATCATTTTTCCTTGCACATGTCAATGAGTAATCATAAGGCCAGCCTTATGACTCTTCTTCCATACCTAATCTTTTATAATCCTTCTACGATTAACTCTGTGTTACCAACCTCCCTATGAGTCTATGAGTGAGTTTAATGTGTCATACATAAGTTGATATGCAAGAAGTCATACAGTCCTATTGCAATTTCCTGGTAATTCGAGAAAATGTTTTGTCATCATCTTATTAAACATGATTCAGAAGTTTCCTGGTTTACATTCAAAGGCATTCTGTTTTTACTTGATTATATTTATTTAGTTTGCTAAAGGAAAGATGTATGAGGATCCTGTACTACCATGTGTAGATAAATGTAAATGGAAATCTTTACAATGATGCTATATTGCTTGTCTGCTGCATCCTAGATCATTAATGATGACCAATTATTCCTTAACTTTTTACATTACTTCATTTTGCTTCAACTGTTTTGTCTATAGTTTCTTGTTCCTTTGTTCCTCAAATACAGTACAACTATTTATTTAAGGTAGTTTTTACTCTTAGCTTTATTCCCATCAATTATGGGGTGGGCTGATGATTTTTGATAATTTAGTTCTGGTGCTGATTTTTATAGCTGGATACCTTCCCTCCACCAATGTTTACTGGGAAAATTGGATACAGTCAAACCACTCCCTAACAAGAAATATCCAATTAGCTTGGACTCAAACCTGGGACCATGTGGTTGGAGCATGAGTACTCTACCCACTCTGCCACTATGGCCATTTTCTTTGAGGTATTGTATCGAACAATAAAGAATAGGAAATGAATTAAATGATCAATTAGAATCTGAAAATGTGTTTTCTATTTTAATTTCTGTATTAAATTTTTGCATATGTTCAGGGCTGGTCAAGAGGGATGGTAAAATGGATTGTTATTTTGTAGAGGGCAAATAGTCTACCAGCTAGAAATTTTATGTCAGATATCAATGTTTATTAATAAAAAATCAACATTTGAATCAGCAGAAGCTGAGAAAGGAGCTTCATGGAAATTTATACCTCGTCCCCCTTTTTCATGGCTGGCCCTGCATACATTTCAGTGACCTATAATCCAATTACTGTGTAAGAATATTTGTAAATATACTGCTCAGGAACTATAGTTTCTTTAAGTAAAATTCATTAATAAATGTTAAGAAACTAATTTTACCCTATCTAAGAATTTCAGGAGAGTATGTTACTAACAATAAGTTAGCCAATAGGAAAGAGTTTGTGTAAGTAATTTATGTATTATTGGTGTTATCTTTGTATTTTTCTTTGTTTTGCTGGCACTGTTCTTCCTTATCCTGGGTGCCTATGAACAATGGATGAATATTGATTTTATTTTCAACTTTTGCCCAACTACTTTTTGTAAAGCTCACAGATTTTGAGTACCTAGTTAGAATTTCTTTCAGTTACATTTTAACATGTTTGCACCAATTCAACTACTGATGAATATGTTCCCTTAAACTGTATTTTTGTTAAATAACCTTACACCTGATTAATTCCCCATATTATATCATTGAGTCTGCTATGAATCATGTATTATTTGTAACATCTTAATTAAGTTACTTATTTCTCTCAGTAAAGTTTCTTCATGATGAAGAACCTCATGGTTCTGGGCCATAGAGTAGTATTTTAGATTAAGACAATATGAAAATAATGTAGAAACATCTGTTGTTGTTAAGATAATGTTACAGTCATAATCAAATGAGGTCTTTTTCCCATTAACAATATTATGAATTATATAGCCATAGCCTAAGAACATAGAGATCAGTGACATAAATAAAGCCTTGCTGGCAGATTACCCCTCTTACTGCAGGTGAATTTCTTGAAAAATTCTTAATTTTCAAAATTATGAGACAGCATCATGAATAAATGTCATAAGCTGTGCTGTAATTATTGTAAGGTAGAAGAATGTACCAGTCAATAAATTAATTATGCCATATGGTTAGAGTCAACCGTCGCAAGAGGCATTTGGTGCAGGGCATTCATCTACAAAAGCTGCCGCATGGTGGCATTTATCATATTAATCAGGTAGATTTTACAATCGATAAGCAATATAAACCACAACATATCTTCGTAAAATTTTATAGAATCATCAGGTTTTTCATAGAATGAATAGCATTTGATGACTGAAATTTGATTTATAACATTTTTTTGTACTAGGTCATACATTAAAAATAATTCAAATTTAAGAAAAAATTCAGTAATGAACACATTTGTTAAAACTAATTGAGTAATATTTCTGTCTTCATTATCAATTCATATGTGATTTCTTTACTTTTGGGTTAAAGAAAGCAACTGCTTGGTACAATCTGATTTAGAGCAGGTTTGGGAATCAAGAATTTTCTGGGTCAGTTTTACCATTTGACTTAATTTAGTTGATTCTTCACTTGACTCAGAGGCTCTTTCAGAAATTAATTTGGAGTAAATTAACATTCTAGTGCTAGTGTTGCACAAGTTGACTCAGTTTTGGATTCTTAAGTTGTTGCTGAAGTTAAATTAGTAGCTTAAGGCTTTTAATTTTAACCAGCAGCAGAAGTAGTGGAAACTGACTCATATTATGTGGAATTTGACATCGAAGATGTGGAAATTGTCCCAGAAGATGTGTGAGTTGATTCTGAAGATTTAGAACTTGACCCAGAAGATGTGGGAGTTTACTGAGAAGATGCATCAGTTTATTCAGAGGATTTAGAACTTGACTCAGAAGGTGTGGTAGTTGACCCAGAAGGTGTGGTAGTTGACCCAGAAGATGTGGAAGTTGACTCAGAAGGTGTGGAAGTTGACCCAGAAGATGTGGAAGTTGACTCAGAAGGTGTGGAAGTTGACCCAGAAGATGTGGTAGTTGACTCAGAAGGTGTGGAAGTTGACCCAGAAGATGTGGTAGTTGATTCAGAAGATTTAGAAGTTGACCCAGAAGATGTGGAAGTTGACTCAGAAGATGTGGAAGTTGACTCAGAAGGTGTAGTAGTTGATTCAGAAGGTTTGGGTGTTGATTCAGATGATGATGTTGAAGTTAAAGTAGAACTTGACATTGTTGTGGACTCTGTTGTAGGAGTTGTAGAAGTGGATGTCGGATTCTGGCAATCTCCTCTGACACACTTTCTTTGTGCAGGGTTATAGTAAGCTCCCATTCTACAGGTTAGATGTCTTTGGCCTAGTCCACCACCAGGTTGAGGATAACACCAGTAAAAGCTGTGACAGTCTTTTGGATCTTCGAAAAGGCCCTGGTATGGACAAGGTACAGGAGTTGGGCTTGTGGTGGAGCTTGTTGTTGGTTTTGGAGTTTCAGTTGTTTTAGGTTGTTTATCTTTAGTTGATGGAGGAGAGGCTGTAGTGGTGGTTGTTGTGGTGGTTGTTGTGGTTGTTGAGGTTGTTGGTGTTACACATGTCCCCCTGACACACCTTCTTTGTGCAGGATTATAGTAAGCTCCCATTCTACAGGTCGTATGTCTTTGACCAAAATTACCCCCAGGATTTCGAAAGCATTGATAAAAACTATGGCAGTCGTTTGAATCTGCAAAAGTTCCTTCATATTGACAGTCAAACAGAGCAGCTGAAACTTTAGCATTTCTTTTGATTGCATTATTTGATTTTATATTTTTACAGTCTGTCTCAGCACACAGAGTTTTTGATGATTCAGAATGCTCTCTTCCACTGAAATGAAATTATAAAAATAAATATTAAAATATTTTGGTTATGACTGTTAGACTATCATAATTACTGATTTATTGGATACATTAGATAAGTCATTTATGCTAGGAACACCTTCATTTAATATCAGCGCCTTCCTTTTACTCTTGTACTATATTCTTATTTTTGTTGTGTTTTTACTATGAAAAATTCTTATCTATAAAGCTAAAAGAGGAACCTCATAACTATCTATTCTTTCTTAATTAGATGCATTAGGTGAAGCACTAACAAGTTTGAGTATTGTTAAACTTTATATTGGATCTTCATTGAAAGATAGAAGTATTATTTACAAGCATTTCTTCCTTTTCAAAGATTTTATTTTTTATAGGATTTGTGCCTAATTCACAAACTATTAGACATAATGAAACACCAACAACTTAAGGTAGATGATATTGACATACAATATACATATTTTACCTTTTGAAATGCCCTTGGCAAATTCTTGAAAAAATATATACCACAGAGTAATTTCTTGATTCATGAATGTATTAACCTTCTATTCTAGAACAATTTAATCTAAAAAGATAAAAATGAAAGACTAATAAAGTCATGTTCTAACTGTTCTTTAAAAGCTTAAAAAAATGATGGTTTTCCACAGAATATACATTTTGTACTTATAGTAACAGTAACTACCTATTTGTGTGCTACTCAAATAAAATAAAAATCCAGTTAAGTTAATCGGGAAAGATTTACTGAAAAATTCTAATTTTGGCAATATTATTTTTTTCCATTTCAAATCCCCTCACTCTTTTTCTAATGTATATGTAATGTTTGAACTTGTTGTCACCATCTACCATAACCAAATATTGTTTCCATTTACTTCACTTTAAAATTCATTTAAGGATGAATTCTAATAAGGGCTGTATTTTTAATGCTAAATGCGAGTAGTTGCATCTCCCTGTTCTGTTCATTTCACCATAGTTTTGATTATTTTCCAAGATGATTTCCTCTAATAACTATTTGAGCCTTAACCCAGATACTGCTTATGATATTTACTTCTTTAAGTAAATTCTCTCTCTCAATAAATTCTTGAGCCTTGCTAACAGTCTCTCAACATTACTGCTTCCCCACACATAGTTTGTGAACTCCGATTAGGTGGCCTTTTTGTTTGAAAGTTCCTTTAAAATTTAAGCTAATTTTTCAGCATTACTAAATTATGATCATAGCATACATCAGCATCAGGGTAACTTGGGGGTTTTAGAACTGTATGAAAATCTCTTTTCAACCAGATTCAATCAATTGAATAATTCTTTTGATGCTATTAAGGCAGATATTATAGGCAATTGTTTTTGATTTCCACAATCAGCATCAATTTTGAGTTCTTTCTTTTCTTACACCTACTCGAATTTTTCGTGAAGGATTATGGACCTTACAAATTCGCTTGCATTGAGAAATACTTCGAAGAAAAATTAAGTTATGGCGCAGCCTTGTGATAGCCTCTTTACTTCTAACCTTTATGCTGTAACCCCTATCTTTGAGATACATTTCCATATCGCACGTTTTCATCCATTTTTAGATCATAAGAATGATCCTATAAAAGATAGCAAATATGGGCCTCTAAGATTTTCATTACGATTAATGGACGTCTATTTAAAGAACTCGTAGAAATCGAGGTGAGAAAAATCTACTTTAATTATTTCTCCAAACAGCTCTCATTTTATGAGGAAAATACTGTTATATACCGCAACTACATCCAGTTGAATACGATACATTTTTTGATACAGCAACTTTCCAGGAAAAGGACAATAAACACAACTTAGACATCTTTAGTACATCATAACCATTTTTATCATATATCTTCCCATCATTGTTATGGAAACCTTTCTAACCTGCATGATCCATTTTTGTTGCAGGACAATGTAGCAGCGTCGCATCGAGCGTTTTGCTCGCATGTCTCTTCCAATTTCTCCACGAATCCTTTTCCATCCTCTATGCACCTTATGAGAGTCTTGCAGTCTTTGCACATCAGACCCTCCTTAGTACATACACTTGCAGTAAGAACGGCTACGGATTTACCGACGATTGAGTGCTGTTCCAAGATCACCGACTGAAAGGTTAAATTTCACATTTTTTTGTGAAAGTTGGTGCTTCACATTCACGATGTACGCGCGCTTAAAATATTTTTATATTAAGAAGTGTGCTTTTCAAAGTATTATTCAGCGACAGAAACTACTTTTTCGTTACCACGAAAATATCATTCCATGTTTTTATTTTATTATGTGTAGCTTTTTTCAGCCATATTAGATGAAATTAAATTTTAGATAAGAACTTGAAAAGAAAAAAACTCAATATGGAAAGGCGTTACCTCGTGGAAGGCCATTGCAATGAAATAAATACCGTTTCGTACACTTCCACAGCAATTTTATTTATGGCAACATGTTTCGCNAAACAGTAAATATATGGGTGAGATATATTTTCCTTATTTCCGAACATTTAAAAACCCCATATAAATCAAATGGGCAAAATTTGGTGTCTAAGTATCAAACCCATGGCCATTAGGGGAAATTTCTTTACTAAATTCAATATAAAACCACTACTTCTAATGATATTGCAAACTTCAACCTTCTATGTTTACTGGAAATGCCTGAAACAAATTTTTGAAAATCCACATAGTGTAATTAAACAGAAAAAGTACCTTTTTCGGGTCCTCCTAGGATCAAATCCATGAGACCCAGGATCAATATTTCAATTTTTCTCTTGTGTGTTGGGGTATATGCAGAAATATCACCAAGTGAGTGATGCTTTTTGTTTAGCCTCAGAGTTTGTATCATATTTATGTATGTATATATCTGGAGAAGTGTCTCTATATAATAGATTATAGAGTGGCTCATATGGAATGTTTTACTGTTGGTTGAAATGGTTTACTTTTATATGGTTTACGTTTCCGTATCTAATAATGGCTCTAAATATTTGTTAATTCTAGAAATATCTCCCTTGCTGTAGAGAGAGTTTTAGTTCCTTGCCTGAAACTCCCTTCTTCATAGAACACCACCATTAACGAAGAAACTAATTTCACAGCCTCTGCGAGAGGAAACATGCAGATAAAGCAGCTATGAAACCCAAAATTCTATTTTGCTCCACTCCGCCTATTGGCTGCACCACAATTGTCTGAGCTAATTGCACCAAAACTACTCCACTCAAGAGGACAACCAGAGCAATCCACTGGATAAATAACAAACTCCTTCGGAGAATAACGACACTAAACATAGCAGTAGTCAGAATTTTGAGTTGATATGTCACCTGATAAGTTGCAGCATCTAAATGAGATGCAGAAACGTAGAGTAAATTGTTCTGAATAATGTAAACAAGAGATGGTACACAGACCCTCAAGGTGTCAAAGGGTTGTTGCACAATCGTTTTATAGAGAGATTTGTACCAATTTCGCAAGTTACCTTCTTCGTAATAAACCAAAACCAAACAGGTGACGAGTTTTACCACTTCAGCCATGAGAACAGCACTAGAAGACAGGAACATATCCCCAGATCTCGTTCGAGCATACCGCATACTAAGGCCGAGAGCAGCATTTTGAAGAGTGAGAGTGATTAAACTCACGTACTTCATTGCTTGAGGTTTTTTCGGCTTATTCTCGAAGTCTGACGCCATTCTAAATTGATATTAAAATCACTCTNATGTTGCCATAAATAAAATTGCTGTGGAAGTGTACGAAACGGTCTTTATTTCATTGAAAAGAAAAAGTTTGGAAGTACTAACATTCAAAATAATATAAGATAAATGCGAACATCAAGTATTAATTTTAAATGGTTGCAAGTCATTTTTACATATATTCAATTAAGTATTCTCCATTTATTTCAGAGTCAGTTTATTTCAGGTCGAGTTGTTGGAAAACAATTTGATATCGTTGGAACCGAAAATCGGAAGAGAATAAATAACGATTTTAGTTTCGGGTATGGTTCAGGAATTAAAAATTTTCGTATCGGGTTCGGTTTTCACTCCAGCAAAAGGACGTTTCTTTTATTCCTGTTCGGTTCCAGTTCGATACCCTGCTACGATGTATGAAAGATTGGTGGTATGTTCTCTAGCCTCTTCTAACTCACTTCAATGTCAACGTGTTACGCGCACTTCTAAAGACCTCTTTCTTCGTAAGATTACCACATTACTGGGAATAGAAGCTTTTGTGTAGAATGTTAACGTCAAATAGCACATATATGTGTACAGCAGGGGTGTCCAACCTTTTGGTGCCGTAGGACCACATTAGAAATTTTCAGGAGCGCGGGGCAGCAAGGGCCCCTTGATTTAGACAACTCTTATATTAACGAAACAAGAAAAAAACCGTTGTTATTCTTCAACAGTGTAGTGTAATATAATATGTATAGAAGAATATAACATATAATATACAGTGTAACCGAAATAAATATTAGCAAAGTAAAACAACGTTTAATTTTCAAATAAAAGAACGTAAGATTTTTATTATGAAGACTTTGTTTTTCGATAGCAGTGCGTTTATATTTGGTTTGACCGAGGCAGTTGAAATGCGAAGAACATTTTCAAAATGCTCATTTTCGAGATCAAGATGAAATTTTTGTTCTAACTTTGCTTTTGGTATGCTTCACACGGGAAATAGTTGCTCGCAAAAGTATGTAGTAGCTCCATGACAGTGACGTCATGATCAGAGTATGTTCGTGAAGTATTTTTCTTTAGGCAACTACAACTTATAAAAGTCCAATAGAGTCACTCGAATAAATATTTTTCGAAGTTGCGTGTCTGATTGTAGCTCTACACATTCCGTTTGCAATTTCGCAATCAACGTGTTATTGTCGACAGTGAATGAAGTAACAAATATACTGAAATACAATTGGTGTTTTCTGAAATCTTGAAAACTACTCTCAAATTTTTGTGACAAAATAGCAATTAATGCCGCACCTTTTTCGTAGTTTACATGGCTTTGTTCAGACAGTGTTTCAAAGTGCATTGAATTATTGTTCTCAATTTGAGATTGCCATAATTTGTTTAATTTCGAATGCTGTCATTGCTTGAAACATATAATTTATTAATTGATTTTCACTTTGGAGACACGTGTTCAGTTCATTTAAATGAGAAATGATATCCACTGAAAACGCTAAGTCAGCCAACTGATTCTCATTTTCAAATTTCGGTATTTCGGATTTTCCTTTTGAGTCCATAAAACACTTTATTTAATTTCTCAAACGTTTAAGCATTTTACCGCGACTCTACCACTTTACCGCAGTAAAGCAGAAAATGTCTTCATAGCTAGTTTCCAAAGTATTCAACAACTCTTGAATTTGGAGGTAAAAAAATCTTATAAAATTTATTGTTTTGACGACGAAGTTCAAAATTTTTTTCCATTTTTAAAGTCGTTGCACACAAATTCTCTTGGTATATGACGCACTGGTACTTCATGAATCGCAAATTACCCATCTTTTTGCATCGTTTTCTATTACTTTTGTTAGTCCTTCCTTCTTTCCAACCATAGCTGGAGCACCGACAGTTACTATACCAGACATGTTATCGATGGTTGAGGAAAATCTTGCTAATGTTGCTTTTACTGTTTAATACAAATCAACAGACCTATAGTAGTGTCCTTCAGTGGAGCTAACGAGGCCAGTTCTTCACTAACATTCAATTCGTTGTCAATACCTCCAATGAATATGGCAAGTTGAGCCGTATCCGCCGCATCAGTGCTTTCATCCAAAGCTTTGGAATATGACTTAAAAGTAGCACACTGGGATTCCAAACTTTTTTAATGGATTTGCAAAGTTCGTTTATTTTCCGGTTACGCAACGCGGGCCGCACGAATGGGCTTTTTGGGCTGCGGGTTGGACACGTCTGGTGTACAGGTATCCAAATATCATTATATGAGTTAACTTGTATACATATTTACTAGCTAGCGTCAATAAAGTACTTTTATTCGAAAAAAATACGTTTATCGGTAATTGCATCGAGCGTTCCAAAACTTACAATTATTTTATCTACAGCTATAAGCTTTTGAAGTGGAAAATTTTTTAAGATACTTTGGTGTAATTTGTAGACTCATTTGAAAACACTACTACTGGACGTGGGCTGCGGGATATATTGGATAAACTTTTTATATTAAGATCATTATTCAGGTGAGATTGAGATAAAAAATCTTCTCTTTCATCTAACCTGTAAATACATAGGAAATGACCCGAATGCCAACTGAGTCGCAAGTAAGAACTTTTGATCTAAGACCCTATTCCAAGGCAGTGTTCACTCCCTGTGTTGCGGGTACTGTAATTGATTACTTCCTTATATTGCAAGAATATTGGTAAATCACGATAGAACACATTTTTTACGTCTTCCTCCATCGTTTACGTTTTGTTCTTTGGGAATGAATTTGAAATGAATTCAATAACAATCGGTGACGAAGTATGTGGTGTTATATATTGTTACTTATGGACTCTACTTCTTTTTTTGCAATAACAATTAATAAATTGATGTACTTACGAAAAACAGCAAGAACAAGCTCCTGATCTTCATTGCGACGATTTAAAGTATGATCATTCGTAAGCAATAATACGTAATCGTCTGTGAATGAAGCTGATGCTGGATTTAATAGTGCGTCTTACGGCTGTCTCCTTGCACCAGGTAAAAATTGGTTTAAGGCGGTATTTAATGATTTCTACCTATACTTAAACGTACTCAAGATAATTGCGTGACATTCTTCTTGCTTCATTGATCATAGATTCCTGTTTCAGAGAAGTGCTGTCAAGTTGGAGGTAAACACAGTAGTTTCATTCGAAGAATATTTCTCCATTTGCCATGGCAGTTGTGTTTACCTTAAAGACGACTTGCTGTCTTGGAGAATTAATCTATTTGCGTTGTTAACTAAGGTTGATTAATGCGTTGTTAAAAGGTTGATTGATGACTAGGGGTAAAGGGATTTCTTTCATGTATGTCTTTCTGTGTATATAATACAAGTGTCTCATCGAATGATGAGTACTACTGTTGGCGTAACAGTTGCGCCAGCGTCGAATGTGAGAGTGGGCAATTAGAAAAGACAACGGCATTCGAATACTATTTCCAAATTCAGCAAAGTTCTTTCGTAGAAACAACTAGAGAATGTCTTTTGCTATCTCACACAGTATGTATATATATAATTTTTTCGCGGTAATCAGGGTTTCTACAAGTTTCAAGTAGTTACACTTACCAGTCATATGACACATGTCCGCCATGCATGGAAATTCTCTCGCATGCTTATATTTATGCTAAATTTCCCCCTTTAAATGATGCAATGAGTCACACTGGCGTTCATATCACCTTTATCGATGAAGAATCAGTTCAGTGATAAAAATTCCTCAGCTGACCAATGGAAACTGAAAATAATTCTAGTAGATAGTAAGAAACGGTACATTTGGTTGGCCCGAGAAATTTTCCGGAATACCGGGAGAGGTGATAAAATACGGGAACAAATCTCGGAAAACCGATACGTTTGGACACCTTACATAAAACCATTTGTCATTTGTTCTTAGTAGTATATTGGCCACATGAGATATCTAACTTATTGTCCTGCGTTCTTGCCAATTATTGCTGCTTTTTTTCTTCTCTATTTGTATTATCACCATTTCCCTGAAATCTTTTTAACATTTAAAAATTGTAAGATATAAAAAAATTGAAGATCTTTTAAATTTGGACGCACCATTTTGAGTTCGATACAGTTTTTATATATTTTAGAAATTAGGTATATATTCTTCTCTCAAAATTTTTAAACGTGTTGTTGCCAACTGCCATATAACTTCTCTCCAGAAGTCTACCAGCCATTGACCACTTTCATTTTTATCTCATGAACCATTTTCCCATCGTATTTCCATTTCTTCATCATCAACAACCGTAGTAGTTGTAATATTTTTAAAAGTGCTTCGGCAGCTTAGGTCGCGCATAGGCTCCCACCGGGGATCGAACTTTCACCGAAGTCGAACGCGTTGTCCACCTAGTTATCCGGGACCCCTCAACAACGCATTCCAAAATTTAATCAGTATAATTCAGCATAACGCCATCAGAAGAAAAAAATACAATGGTAGGGGAGAAATTGAGGGTCATTCTTCAGGAAAATCGAAATATGCAACGCAATCTGAAACCAGCTCATATACCACGCATTCATTTCCGAAAGAATTTTATATTGGCCTGGCGTCGAATTCAAGGCCATTTCGGCAATATCTTTGCTGTTTACGTTACAATTTATAAAAGAAAATCATGGGAGAAAACATTTTCCAACTTGGAAAGTTTAGCGATCTTGATGGTGATGCTCGTGAATGGCGTGGTTGCCTAACTCCGGTTTTCAGTTTGCGTTAAAAATGCCTAATGTGTCAACGGTTGGACACGTATCTATTATTTTTGAGCAAAGAACATGTCCTGAAAGTCTCGAGTCCGTTTCCCACAGAGATGGGTCTCCCCTTGTTAGTAATTTCCATACGTAGATATTACTTGCTACCTGTCTCAACATAATTAGTATAGTTTTTCTTTCCTTAACTTTTTCTTCTTTTCAGCTGTTTTTCATCGTTTCATAGCATGCCTCTAATTCTTCATCTGAGTGCTTGCATAGGAATTTGGATGATTACCATGTCCTTCTCGCTTCCCTTCAATCTTAGCATAATTATTCATATGGCCTACCATCTTTCCTTCCTAATCTTATAGCAGCTCCGTAACTTCCCCTTCTTTCCTCGTCTGAATAATAGATCCTATAATCCCCACTTTTTCAATCCACCCACAATCTACCACCTCTTTTTCTTTTCTGGTCTCTCTTTCTGTTTTTACATTTAGAATTTATTGCCCGATGAATATAACTTTTCCATGCTCTGTTCTGCCTCGCTGTATTCCCCTCCCGAAGGTCCGAATGAAAGGAACTTTTACTCCTGGATATTAATCTGGATTTTATAACAAGGTCCGTTACGGCCCATGCACTTCTGGGAATAGCTGATGTGGAAGGTTCCTATTTCTATTCGCACAGGCATTATGGTGCTAAACTTATGTCAGCCAGTCATTTACCTAATTCCCAGGAGTACTTGAGAATTATAAGTAAATTTAAAATTAAAGCTAAGAAGATGATATCCTTTTTGAAGTGGGGAAAATTAATTATGATTCCACGACTATTACAGTAACGAAATCGGTAAGGTGAATTTACGGCTATGTTTAAGTGTTTCTTAATGAGACTGTTTTCGTGTATGGAAAATTCTATGTTAATTTATTGTGATCTATGAGGCGAGGTAACATCTGGATATTTATCGTCATATCGAGAGGAAAAGGAAACAATTCGAGAGACGAAGGGAGTTTTAGTAAAAAGACATTTTTTGTAATTTCCAATGTGTTGCACAATGTTCTTTCTAATTTAGATTAAGTTATTTCTCAGATATTTAGCTCATATCTCTAGCTTAATAATTTTGCATGGTTGATAATCATAAAAATTCGTTGGGTGAAATTGTGTGTTGAATTACTACATAAGTACAGTGCGATTTAAATTAGTTCCGTGCTGGATGGGTACGTTTGTCAAAGCGATCGTTGAAGCCAAGCTCCTTTATTCATTTTCCCGTAAGAATATTAGGAGAATATCCGCCAGAATGGAATCGTTGATGTGAAAACAATACTCTATATCTTTTCTAATTTTATTATTAAAAATAAAGGAACGTTTTGAAATTCATTATAATAAATATCATTGTCAAAATATTCTTTCAAACATTTTATGCATCAGCAATATTGATCGAGATTTGTCCAGCACCAATGAACCATATAGTAACTGAAATATCATTTCTTATAATTATCGATGAGTGTATTTAATCGTTATCGACTAACAATTCAAGCCATTTTGCTCAGAAAGACCAAATGTATCAGATAATGAAGGCGAAAATTTGAATAGTTAAATTTAATTTTGTCATACGTGAAAGGAAGATTTATGCTCGTGTAGGTATCTATTTGATTTTGGTAATTTTTAGAATCATTAAGTTAAAAAATTGTTATACAACCTTTTTATTTGATTTTTAATCCATATGACATATACGCAAGTGTATTTACCCCACAGTTTTGGACGTATACATTGTAATATGTATGCGTTAACTACAAATATAACGCATCTACATTTTGAAATACACTTTTTCCACCTCTCAACATCAATCCATAATTAGCTTTACTTATTGATGAGAATTCTTTAGAAATAAATACCTTATTGTCTTGATTCATCAAGTATACCTACACGTAGGAATTTTATTGGCTCATTGTCTTTTTATATATTTCCTCGACTCAGTTTTTCTTCACAAGGGCACCATCTAAAATTCCAATCGTTTGAGGTCTAAGGTTTCGCTGTGGGAATCTGGAGAAACATTTGTCGCGAGAGAGCATTCATACGCCGTGGACTTAATTTGCACAACTTGGAGGCGCACATGGAGAACCATCAAAATGTTCATCCTTCCCACAGCTCCTCCTTTCAACCTTGAAAGAGCCACCATCAGGTGTACAGTGAAAATACCCCCTGCAGTCAGCTGGGTCAGGTGAGTCACCTTCTACTGTGCACATTTCCGGAGTTAATGCGTCACTTGTTAGGAACTTTGGGTACAGAGTCTTGTATGGTTCCGTTTCTTCAATGCAGATAAACTCGTAACTCGTTCCCTCCAACAAGAGAATATCGCCCTTGTTTTCGCATACTTCCAAGTTCTTACAATCTTCCGGTTTCGTTGCATTCGAACAAGAACCCTTGATGTAGTCGAAAGTTAATAGGCCAGGGCATACATTGTCATCTGTAGTATCCTGAAAGCACACATGATACTCGCGACAGGAATAAGGATCGGGATGCACTCCATCAGGCACATTCAGGCACGAAAAAGGCTCATACCTAAACGAGGAAAAAAATAGGTAATTTAAAAAGATATCCAGAATACTGAAGAATATATGCAAGTATTACACTATTTAAAACTTGGAGAACTTTTATTTGATTACCATAGATGAAGATACAAATGAGGAATAATAATCACATTTAAGTATAACTGAATAATTCATTATCTGTCTCTATTTTTTAAATTTGTTAGTGGTGTCATCTGACGACATTTTGGGGGTTCTTTTACCAAAATTCGCATGATTTTGACGCTCTCGATCAGGATAAAAAATTAACTTAATTATCTTTACATTTACATTTACATTTACATAAATACCCCGCGAACCGCCGTAAGGCGTATGGCAGGGGGTGTTAAAACACCAACATCCCTAAATAGCTACCCTATTTATATGTCTAATGCTATCTGGAAAAAGAGACCAGTAATAACTATCCGTTCTCGCTATAATCTCTCGAAATTTTTTAGACGTCTGGTCTCGGAAATCGCGTTCGCTAATCGCCGGTATAACTATGTCTCGTATTTCCTCAAGTAAATCGCTACTCAGAAATTTCTCGAACAATTTGTGCCTGGACTCGAGTCTCCTATCCTCTAAGGAATTCCAACCTAGGGATTTGATCATTTCTGATACACTGCTATCGAATCTATAATCTCCTTTTACGAAGCGAGCTGCTCTACGCTGTACGCGCTCTAACTCTGAGATCAGACCCTTCTCGTGAGGGTTCCATACTGCGCAGCAGAACTCAAGTAACGGACGAACTAGTGAAAAATAAGCTACCTCTTTGACATTTGTCTGACTGCCTCTAAGAACGCGGTTACATAGCCTAAGAGTCCTATCGGCTGACCCCACTATATCTCGTATGTGCGTTTTAAACGACAAATTACTACTGAAAACGACCCCTAAATATTTATATTGGCCTACTTTCCTTTTGTATGACTCATGGCTTTTTTAATAGTGATGACTCCTTCTCAAATTAAACTTTCTTGCAAAGATAATCCTTACCAATCGAAGATACTTTTCATAGATTCAATCGAATCTAACCTATTTGATTGGTATCCCTTACCGCGCCCTAAAAAACGTCATTATTCTTGCTACTCTTCCTCAACCGTGAAGATAATTTAATAAACTCTAGTATCACTTGAGGGCCAAGTTTATTATCCAAAATTAGAGAAGGAAAAGTTTCATAAAGCAGAGCCAAAATTTCTTCACAGCACCTCATCTATTAGAAAAACTTTGGATGGTATCAACTTTTATGTAATGGTATTCCATTTTACGCGGTAAAACATATTTATGCTGACCACATATGAAAAATAAAATATCATCGACTTAGTTTTCGAAGTTTTGATTTGCCAGGCCGGATGATAAAGCAAGCTTCTATTCTACATAAGTAGAAAGTAAGTTCTATTGAAACACATCTTGATTAAATAGACATTATCAGCATCTTACTCTATGATTTGGCACCGCATTGACACGCAAGTCGTTCATATTTACCAAACATGGCACTCTTGCCACAAAAGGTTCACCATGCCTGTCCTAGCTGATAACCTTATTTTATGCGATTAAAAGCTAAAAATTCGATATTTGTGAATTTACCTGTATTGATACTTATTTTTACGGGTAATTGAGAAAGTCAACACAACAAAAAACTGCAATGTATAATGATGTGATAAAACGGATAGTTTCCACTGCAACACTGTTATAATGATTTTCAGTACAGCTGTGCACAAAGTTTTTACACTGCGTGCCTGATGACGTCTTTTGTGGGTCGGCGGGTCATACGTATGGGTATATCAAGAACAATGAATTTTTCAAAAATTCTCTCTAGTTATCGACATCATGATGCTTTATCTACCTATGCAGTGGTCCTTTGATTTGAGTTAAGCGTTTGGTAGACAATTGTCCACTTTTGACGAGATTATTGTAAATAAATAAATTAATAAGGAGTGGGAAGGAAATTTTCGGGAGTCGTTCTAAATTGTTAATCTGCCTTTTCCCTGCATTACTTCCTCCCCCTCCAATTAACGACTATAGTATAGTATAACGACCAATGCGCATTTATTTCATAACCATGTAAGCTTTTCTTCTCTCTAGAATAAATTAATTTGTAGACGGTACATCTTAATTTTTCGTTGAGAATTATGATGATGTTCCATCAAATATCTCCTACATCAAACCTGTATCTTCTATAATGAAAAATATGACCTTTTTTTGCTGTGCAGTAATCGTTTTTTTATTTTAGGTTTGTGAAAGCGCTGTTTGCCTCGAGAGTAAATGCTTTTTATGCTATGTAAAAAAGAAACTCGGTATCAAATTTTACATCTCTTCAAAATGATCTCGAGAAAAAACATTTGATTAGGAGGTAAAGATATTTAAACGAAATCATTAGCGAAAGTTTCGGAGGAAATACTCACCTACAGGTTCCACCAGTTTTGCATCCATTGGTTGATAGGTCGCATGGCGACTGCTCGTCACAGATTTCTATTAATTCTGTGTTGAATCCATTTGGACTTTTTTTGCAGTTCAAGAGGGTCTGACAGTCTACGCAGAGCGGACCATCCTTGGTGCATTGAATTCCCGGTGTGAGATCTTGCTGCTTTGCTTGTGCAGATAGGAAAAGCTACAAAAAGATTAGAAAGAAATATTCATACCTTTCCTCCATAGCATTATCGGTATCGTGTAGAAAAGGAAACAGCTAACGAAAGACCCTGAGCGACAACTAAGGGTAGATACATTTTCTCTTATGTTGGATCATGGATGTCAAATGGCTTGCCAGACGTCCCAATGTTGGCGGGATTTACTTGATTTGATGGAGCGTTTCCCGCGTCTCAAATTATTCTTTGAATGTCCCACTGTTAGTCATCGTACCTTTCAAAACACTAATGTAACGCGTTATGGAATATTTAGATTTACTACGTCTGGACAGAGATGACGGAGTTTAACTATTATCATTAGCTAATTATTAGAATTATCAAGCTTAGCACGGAATGCCGTGCGGCTGAATTCCAAGGAATAACAAGCGTGAAAAATAGCGACATGACTGGGACTCGAACCCAGGTCTCCCACTATCCTGGCAGGTTTTCTTAGGACCATATCGATAGTTTGCCCCAATATGTGGAAGCTACTCACTTTGATCACAAAGCATTTCCATAGCAGGTCGGGAGAGGTGCGACATGGTAGTTCAGTGGTTAGAATATTTGCTCGGAAGGCGGGAATTCTGAGTTCGAGTATAAGTCATATCACAATTTCCACACCTTTTATTCCTTCGAATTCGATTTTTGATAATTGTTAATGATGATTAATTGGAATTCGAAGATTTTAACTTGTAGTTGTGCCATCTTTTCCCATTTTCAAATTTTATAAAATGTGTAATTTCGTAGTAATGTCCTGATTTGGATTTTCATAAAACTTGCCTCCTTGATGTCATATTTTGAATAGCTCTGCCGGGACATTCTTAAAATTCACCTATGAATAACATGCGCATTTCTGTGCGTGAAATTTATATGAAACGACCCGAAATCCGAGACGACGACGATAAATGATACATTACGACGATCGGGGACAACAAGCTTTAATTATTCAAGGAACTACAATATTTTTTGTTTTAGGAACGATATTACTTTAAAAAGTATTGAAAATTTCAATTGGAATGAAAAATTATCTATTTCCTTAGTCTTTGCACTTAATTAACTTAACCTCAAGATTACTTTCTCTGTTATCAAGTTGTTTTGTAACTATCTGAAATTATTAAAAACACTGCTCTCCATGAAAGAACTCTTGGATGACACTACGACACTCGTATTGCTCTATCTACCGTTGGAAGATTGGTCGTCCTCTATTGAAACGACGTTTTCCTGGGGAAAGAACGAATAGAAGTACGTATTTGTTTTAGCCATTAACTTGTCGTATTACTTTGTCGCTTTCTCTCAGAGTACGTGTCTGTTGTTTACTCGGATCATAACGTCATCTATTTAACCAAAATAATCTGAAACGATGAATTTTTCGAAAAGCTACAGTCTGTTATCTGATCTCCCTTGGAGAGAATCTCACCCAAGGTATTTATTATAGCCGTCACGATACCGTAGAAGCTGAAATCTCCCCCAACAAAACAAGCTGCTCTAAATAAGAAATAATAAAGAACAACAAACACCCCCTGCCACACGTCGAAAGGCTGTTTCAGAATATTTACATAGACTTACATCGACCAACACCTTTTCAAATCCACCGTGTAACGATTATTATAAGATATCGATAAATGTCGATAACGTATTTATCGTATTCAATTGGCAACGCTTGACCAGTAGTAAGCATCCCAAAACCTAGGAAATGAGTAACACAAAAACTTCACTTGATACAAATTTTATAATCTGGTCATCCTAGTGTTACTGTCCATACATCTGAAGTCGCGGATTATTCCAAAAAGAGCTACAGGTTCCCGATCGCTGGCTCATATAGATTTACCTGAAGTGGTTCAAAATATACAATGTCGAAAGAAGGAATAAAAACAGACTTGTACACGTTACCACAAGATTTAATACTTGACGCGGTGCGCTGAAACCTGGGTCGTCAAGTATTAAATCTTGTGGTAACGTGTACAAGTCTGTTTTTATTTCTTCATGAAGAGCTACCACAAAGTCGAGGTCGAAACAGTGGATTTTATAAACAATGTCTTTATTTCGAGAGTAAAAGAGTGTGGCGAACACGGTAAGAAAATCTACGTTGGAATTTTCTAAATTCTTTTCTAAACCATCGACTGTAAACTGTTGTACACACACGATCGGATATGCATCAGAGCTTTTTATCCCTTCGCAGGCACTGATTCAGCAAATAATCGAACAATCTCAGGCAAATCCCTTATTCAACCGAAAAAGTCAGACGTGACCCGGTATAGAACTCCGATTCTTTCATGGTTTACTACTCAGCTGCTCTAAATACCGGGCATGACAACACATTCGTATCGCCGATTCAGATAATGCTGAAAAAGTACTCACGATTGACATGATGAACAGAGCCATCGAATTCATATTGGAATTTGAAAAAGAGTAATTCTCTCTGAAACGGCTTCTTGCTTTGAAACGGATCTGTTAGTAAGGTTTTTAAGATTTTACTCACGTAAAATAAGATAAGGTTCACTTGATATATACGTGTGTAGTAAGCGAATCTTATCTTAGACGAATGCGATTGGCAGTCATATCTTTGAATTCCTGTATCCGCAGCGGGGTTTTTTTACGAAGTTGAGGAAATGCCGTTTTGAGAAAAATTAATTAATGTTAAAATACTGCAAGGCACCGCCCATAGTCTGCTGTTTCCTACCGGCACGCTGGTACGGAGTATTATGTGCCTTGGGCGTGCCATCGAAGTTCGTATGTTTGAAGGACAAAAGTGAAGCGCATGGCATGGTAAACTGTCTTTATTCCACTGATGAAAGGCTCTTCATGATCGTGAGATAAGGTCATTAATATTGTGGAATAAGAGGAAAAAGAGACGCAGATATTCACCAATTCCTCTATTGTAATAAAATTGGGCATTAATTAATGGGTTCTTACTTCTTATAAAAAGTCAATAGTCTTACTGGTGTGCTGTAAAATTGCGGGTCTATTGTAAGCTACGAATCGTACATACATGAATGAAAATATTATTTTGCCGGAGAACTTTTAAAAAATCGGAAACAACTTCATAGATGGGAATCTATTGTGTTGATGATGCTAGGAGTAAGAAAATATTCATGATAGCTTTTGATTTATGTTGAGAAACTAAAATTATTCCTGAATTATTCTCCAGATGATATGCTTGCTTACCTTATAAGTAATGGTCGTCATTTTGGATGGTTCCTTACAGAAGAGGTCACAGGTGACGAAATGAATTCTAAAATTTTAACTTTATAATTTGCATTATTGTATTTACTGCGTCATTCTTACGAGATTCCTGCATTTTTTGTAATAAATTGCCGTGGATATTCCTATAGTTGTGATAGATAGATAGATTTGGTACCATTTTCTGAAGCATTTTAAAAATTGAGTAGGTATGTGCTTCGTTCCCATGCAGAATGTATGTATGCACTTTAAGCCATGAAGCACTTAGGCGATGAGGGCTGCACAGCGATTGGTTCCTTAGTCAAGAACTACTATGCAGTGATCGAAATCCTTAGGTAAATAGTGCTCAATATGCAGGATTCCTCTGTAAATTAAATTAAAGCATCACTGCAACCATCCAGATCCTGATATCTTGACGCATAAACATATACTAATATTTCCAGAAAGGGGAAGGGTATAAGATCTGTGAGACGATGAGGGACAGATGGGAGACGAGTGAATAATATAGGGCTAATAGGGAACATTGGTGGTTAATAGATAATAATTTTCAGTAGTTTTTTTTAGATTGAATTTGTATTTGAAGAATTTTTCTAAAATCATTTCGTTCTAGTCTTGGTGAAAATGATAGCGACCAGTAAAAATGGTTATCGAAACAAAACCGTTGACGTTGATAGCTTTTAAATCTGAGTAAGAAATGCCACATTTTACTATCTTCACTGTGAAAATCTTTATTATATACTATTATAGTTATCAATTCATACAACATTTTAGAACATATGAAATCTTATCATGGTATCCACGTACAGCGAAAGCCTTCATACCAGATCAGTGAAATCTTTGTTCATATCTTTAAGCCTTAAGAGGTATGAAAGTATTAAACAAAGATTTTTGCCAATTTGGGTCAATTAGTCAACACATTGAGTTATCTTACATACTGTCACTTTAAATTCTGTCTTCATGTAATGAATAGTCACTATTACAGAGCAAAAAATAGGTGAAGCAATTTTTCGTTACTGTTTGATAACCAGGTATTAAGCAAAAATATCCTCATCAATGACAGTAAAATAGAAATTAACATAACTTTGAACCTTGATGTATTCAGTTTTTTAATTCTTACTTACAAAAAAGGAAATATCTGACTGAGATTCTGATTTATCCAGAGCTTCAAAAATCTGCTTGAAAGCTTATTTCTAATTATACTTCAAAATTGCAACATTTGTATCAACCACAGCTCAATATACAAGAAAGAGACAATTTCGTTAGAGGTGCGATGAAATGATTCGTGGTGAATTTTATGACATTCTTTATTTTTACAAATCCAATATGATTATTCAAGCTATCATAGTAATTTTCTTTAGTAGTTAGCATAAATGGAGAGGCTACGGGCAAGGACCGATTACACATTTTTCTTGGGTCTGATCAAAATGTGATCCGGGTCTGCAATGTTTGTGTATAAGTTCGTGTTTACCGTCTGCAGTTACGCTGCAATAGAAGTAAGCTTCACAGTCATTTTCATCGGGAATATTTTGATGTGCCTTGCATTCCGATGTCAGATTCAGCTTTGGATAGAGTGTTTTGTACGGCTGATTCTCAAGCGTGCATGTGTACAAGAATAAGTCGCTCATGGTGAGATTTTGACTGTCAGCCTTGCAGACGTCAATTGGACCTGCTGTGCACTGGCTGTCTGTCAGGCTTAGGTCGCATTCATTACTTTTGGGATTGTAGGCTGATGGGAAAGGACAGCTGAGATCTGTAACCTGGCCTGCCTGACAAACGTGGTACTGGCGGCAAGAGTAGGGGTCTGGATATTTGCCATCAGGAACACCGGAACACTCGAACGGTTTGTACCTGAGTAAGCAAAAGCAATCCAAATTATATATGACATTACAACGCATAGTAAAGATATAGCGCTTCACAGTGAAAGATTCTACTGTTTATTACTTAGAGCGCAGGTGAAGTAGGCATTACAAGCTCCAAGCACTTACTGTAATAAACACATGATACGTTCATCAGTTCGGTTGCATACAGCATGTTTGAAACGTATCCTCGCCATATCTACACGATTAAACAGTCGAACGTAAGTAATATCTTTCAGAATTATATGACAAAGGTCTTTCATCGGGTAAGATCGAGACTAAGAAGGATTGTCACTTTATCCTGCAATATTTATGACAGGAAATGAAATAATACGTAAGTCCATCATGTTTATATTTATATTCACATTTTTCTGTACTCATATATANGTAATCTCCGAGATTTGGAAGATAAAATATTCGTTCGAGCAATAATCAGTATCTAGACCCATTATCCGTCAAAGTGACCTTCTTCATATATATATGAATTATCTAAAGAGATAATTCTCTTTTAAATTTATATTTATAGTAATCAATATTTATAATTTTTGTCCAAATGAAAGCTTTTGGCCCATGCGCAGCAGTGATTTTTCGGTCTGGACGAGACTAGCTCCAAAGAATATAATTAGAAACGGGTTCGGCTGTCTGATGGACTAATAGCCCAGTGGATTATATGTATGTGTATGAAGCTTCTATTCTTGCTTTCCACCTCCATGGGACCTTCTTACCGCGCAGACAGTGGCCAAAATATATATTGATACCTATCAACCAGGCTGAACTGATTTCATTATTAAGCTATTCAGAAGTGGTAAAAGTAACCATCTTGCAACTTGAACCGAGTTTGTTTTAAGGCTCTAAGTAGAAAAAATAAGTTATCGTGTCCTGCGGTATAAAAAGCTTTTATTTTCTCTCTCATGAACCATCGTTTAATGAACTGAATTTAGGGTTTCTGTTATGTTCTCCGACACAGGGATTTTTTACTTCAACATAAAGGCAGTCAGTTTTCGTCATCTTTGACGTCGTAAGTTAAAATTTTAACATCTCACTTATACACATGTGCACATACCTGCAAGTTCCTCCGAAAACGCATGCCTTCTGACTTTCGTCACAGGGGGCGTAAACACTGCAAGTTCCAACGAATGTTACCTCGAAGTCGGTTATACGTTTCTTGCAGTTCACAAGAGTCATGCAATCTTTGCACATTGGTCCGTCTCTGCTGCATTGTACTCCTCCTGGTGTAACATCTCGAACAGCAGCGCCGACGGACAGAAAGATGCCACAGACAGCCTGAGAGACGGAATCTCAGAATAAAAATCACCGCAGATCTTAAAAATACAACTGAGAACTGGTTCAGGACTTATCCTGAATTCTCTGTCAAGCTCCCTCTTCAAATTTCATTCTTTGAGATCGCTACTTAGCTGTAGCTTCTCTTTAAACATTGCTATAGCATCTTTCATTCAGGAGAAGAGAATATTACAACGTGGAAAGTGGTGAAGTTTTTGCTGCCCTTTTATGTCAAACCGGTAAAGTTAGATAGATAGACCTTAAAATCCGCCAAAGTATAATGTTTAGAAACAGGCTTATGCATTACGAAATATTAAGCAGGAGAAAACCCTACCGGTTTCGGGGGCTATTAGCTCGTTGCATAGTGTTCTGTAAAATCACCGGTATTTATTGTTGTTAATTAGCTTACCTATCCTTAACAACCTTTTTCATATACTTCGTCTGATTCAAGTTAATTTCCATCCTAAAATCTCTTTTGTTCACCTTGAGCAATAAAACAGCAAATTTTATACAGAATCGGGATACCAGCTTTACAGTTCTTAATATTCCAAGATTTTAATTTTTTTCTTAGAGGCAGTCCACCGCTCTCTGAAAATCTGTCTGATGAATAAATGCAACGAACATTCTGGTTGAAAAATGAAGGGTCACAGTCAATTTTGAACGGAATCGTCATGGTGTAAGATCGGAAAATAATTTCCCAGTGTAAAATAAATAGAACTATAATTTGTTGAATTTTGTTGGAGTTAAATCTCTACTTACGATTGATGAGATGAAGAAGATGAGATGCCGAGGCATTGTTACTTTCACAGCGGCGTATGTATTTTTTCACCTCCTTGTCACCACGAGAATTGCATGTGACCGTTAGCACCGTAGGCCCACTATATCTTACTTTTATCGTCACTCAATCAGCAGGTAAATGATTGAAACTTTCACAAGCGCTTCCATTGACGTATGTAATCATTAGCTGCAATTGGATTTCCTAATGGAAAATATTATCAGGAAAGTAAGACGTAAATTGCAATTTGCTTCAAGATACCAAATCTTATATTTTTTATCAGTTTCCATCGCGTAATTGGCCAAGTTTGCTCTTTAATTTTAGAAGGAATCAATAAACTGATAACATTTTCATTAATTTCGAGGCTTTTCCAATCTTGATTATCTGCTGAGTTCTCTAAAGATCTAAGACTCTCGCTGTTATGAAATAAATTGTCGGGATAATGACTTTCAGGAATGAAGGTTAACTTTTTCTTAGAATTTCTGCGTGGATATCATTCACACATCGAATATAAACATCGATTAAACAAATGGAACAAACAACAAATGAAAAAAGTAACTCCATGGCGCGGTGCCTTATTTTGATGAAACCGTATAAGATTCCTAAAAGAGCATTCAATATGGTCAACAAATTTGAATTTTGTGTCATTTAGTACACCTAAATCTTTCTGGAAAATTACTCTTTTCTATGGAATAGCGTTGAAACAGTAATCAAAAGTAGAGGGGATTTACGGAAATAGTCAGGACTATAAAGTTTTTGGGATTTAATAATAATTTCCATGTTTCACGCCATTCTTGCGTTTCGTTTAGATCTCCTGGTTACAATCCTCTAGGTCATCAACTTCGCCAAATAATTTGCAGTCGTGCGCAAATAGCAGATTTTGGTTGAGTGGAAAAGAGTACGTATACTATCGACATAGAGGGTAAAAAGATTAGGACCAAGAAAACTTTCTTGAGGGACTCCCGAGGAGATATCTAACCAGACAGATTTTGCTTTATCGGCAATGACACATTGTGCGTGATATGTAAGATAATTTTTTAATTACGTGTGAAAATTGTCATTAACTCCAAAGCCAATGATGTTTTAATGTAATTTTGAAGTCCAAGTGAAGATTATAGCTATGTATAATCTCCAATAAATATATGTGTGCTAGTATGGTAATGTACTATAATTTTTCCTTTCAAAAATCATTATAATACCGTGCCATAAAGTGTACTTTAGGTTAAGTCCATTTTAATCATGTTTCATAATACCGGGTCTAAATCTAATTAGCTAAAGCGTTTGATCAAAAATATTACGAAAAACCAGCTTAATAAAAATACCTCTAGTAAATTTAGTTTTTAATTTTAAGACCACAGGTAAAATCTCATCCTTAACACACTGAAGCAATTAGCAGAGGTCAATTTATTTTTGAAAATTTCGCTAGATGCACCTTAAAAATTAGCTATAAATCGCTCACTTTGGAAAACAATATCGCTAAAAGTGGGACATTTTCAGTTTCCCATGCGAGGCATGTGGTCGAACATGATGTGGTAAACATTCTGTTTCGGGAATTACGAACTTCTATCGTCATTTATCTACTGGAAAAGCCATTTCATATATTAAATCGACCTTCTTAGATGAAACGACTGTTACATATTTTGTGATATCATTTAATCGTAATCTCCGAGATTTGGAAGATAAAATATTCGTTCGAGCAATAATCAGTATCTAGACCCATTATCCGTCAAAGTGACCTTCTTCGTTGGTACTATCGTAGAGATAACTAATGGGAACTATCGGCTCTTAATTACAGAACAGCGTAATGACGGTGATGATGGTGATGAGGAAAAGATGAAACATTTATCATCGCAACCTTGCAATTCGATCGGAAATTGCGCGCAATGTTCAAGGAGTGTCTTCATTCGCCAGAAAATGTTTTCGTCATGGTGCGCTGTATGCGAAAGCTTTATGCGTGAAATGAATGCTGTCATGTATGAATTGTAATCTGTGCAACATTTCGTTCTCGAGTAGGTTCAGCAGAACATATTTGCGTGTATACATACATACAATTTTATATTTGTGTAGATGGGCAAAGAGGAGAGGGGCGCTGATTTTGTTCTGTTCCCTACATTTCGGGAAATGTAATACTCTCTCAGATGGTGGCGAAAAGATGCTAAAGGTGTGGCGAAGGTGCCTCGTGGAGACTGGTAATAAAGTCACTGGAAAAAAGTCACGGAAAAAGTCACAATTTTGGCAATAAATAGAAACATAAATAATTATTTTTACTGTATAGAATGCAGTAATGTTAGTAATATTTACTCGTTTATGTGCAAAAATAAGAAGTATGCAAAACCCAAATCGAAGGGTATAACAGGGTAGTAATAGATAGTCAGTGTATATGCTAGCGCAGAAAGAGTGCAAATAAGCAAAGGTATTTACATTAACAAATTTATAATTTTGAGAGGAAATTGTTCATATGGAAATCTTTGGGATAAGAGATAGATGGAATTCAGTCTACAGAAGATGACTTTAGGTATGAATCTCCCTTTATTAACTACATTAAGATTACTCGACATAGCAAGGGAGATTCACACCTAACGTGATCTTTACATGTAAAAAACTAATTTCAGAATTACTGTGAAGGAGATAGGTGATAGACAATCACCTAGCTGAACTTCCTCCTCAATCTTGAATTCATCCGTTAATTCGTGCAGCATTACAGAGAATTGTGACGTCTTTATAGATTCTGTGTGGGGCTTGGATGTACTCATTATGCATCACTTGATTCCCTAGAGCTTCCAGTGTGGAGGTAAATACCTACCGAGCCAAAGGCTTGCCCATAGTCTACGAAGCAGAGTTGTAGTGGCATCTCACTTTCATTTGTTCTGCTGATAATTTTTCCAGCAGTACCGAATCCCTTGTGGAAACTAGCATATGCTTCCGGCTGGGCAGCATCCAGGGTCATCTTCAGATGTTCAGCTATAACCCTCACGAAGAATTTGTAAATAACAGGAAGGAGGCTGGTAATTCTTCAATTTCTTGCATGGTTCCAATCCTTAGAAATTTGGTCCATGTTGTCCTACGACAGAATCATCTGCTTTTAGTTTTCCTTGGCAAACGTTAAATCTCACACAATGACTTTATAGTAGTGGGACTCCTTATCATTTTCAGTGCGAAGAATCTGACAGAAGTCCTCAATTTCCTCTTCGCTGCTTCCCGCTGTTGGCGCGTAAACTTGGTGGATCTGAATAGAGTAACGCTTATTAATTTTGAGTACTAGTTAAAATACTCTGTCGAATTCAATTTAAATTTTCTCCATATTCCTCGTACTTTTTCAGTTCTTGTTGGTTAAGAAGCTAACCCCTACAAGTCTGCCATACTTTGTGCCCCGGTAATAAAATACATCTCCATCCTAGAATGTTATCAGGCCTTTTGAATTTTCTCTGACTTCGCTGAGTCCGAAGACATCCCATTTTATCTTCTGTACTTCATTCAGTGGTCCCAGGAGTCGATCTTCACTCTTCATGCTGCAACAGTTGTAAGTCGCAAAGTGTAGAATGGTAGTTCTTCTCTTCATGATAGACCTCTGTAAAGCCACCACCTCCCGGACATCTGAAAGGGTTGTGCTTTTACGTCCAGATGGATTTCCTATACAGAATGACTAATCGGTCGATGAAAGCTACTCTTACTATTTGGCCGGAGATATTGCTGAAGTCTTCTTAGCATCGTTGAACGTGGACTATACATCGCCTCCAACCTCTGTGAACACCCCTCCGCCCCGATGAGGCAATAAACTGTAGCAGTATGAGGAGTACGATCGCATATTATAATATTTTATTCCAAATGTATTCCTAACAGGCCTGTATTCCCGTTCTGATGCCCCCCTTTCACTTCCTACTTACTTTTTTAAAGCAGCAAAACTTTACCAAAAACATGCTTATGATAATATTTGCTATTTCGAGCCGAGAGTTATCGCACTCGTAATTAGTAATTGTAGCAGTATTGATAAAAGTGCTTCGACAGTTGAGGTCATTTCGCACGTGGGCTTCTGCCGGGAATCGAATGCGGAACCTCTTTCGCCAAAGTCGAAAGCGTTGCCCACTTGGTTGTCCAGGAGCCCTATTTTGCAAATATGCCCTATGCAAATTTTCGCAACCCGCTCTGAAGGAAACCGTTTTTGGCCTTTTGGATAGCTTTTCCAATTCTAGCCCACTATATGTAGTTTCCCTTTTGAAAATTTGATCACATTTTTAGTTAATCAGTATGGTGTGTTTTAAAGTGTATCTTGTATGAACTTAATTTCTAGTTGACTTTATTTTTCACCAAGTTAATTTCGATGCCTTCTTTATCTTTCTTTTTATTCCATCATTTTCATTATTTATCTATACTTTGATAACTCCATATCGTTATATACCACTGAAACATCACTCATTTATCTCGTAATGCATATTATCTGCCCATGAGAGACATGCATATTTGCATGTAAACAATACTTTTGTCATTTCTTGACGTCCGGACAGTAATTTCTATCTCCTACTGCATTCTCCGATTCGGTTGTCGTCGTGTTCAAAAAGATTGAAATACTACGAAAATTCTTGCATTCTTCTGAGGTACAGCAATAACAATTCATTATGACATAAGACTTACCCTTACCTAAAGCCAAGTTACCGTGGTACTAAACCTCCACTTACTCTACTAACTACATGGCCTTACCTAAGTGAATTTTGGCAACATATAACCATTTCTGTTTGTTCACTTCAATAATGAATGGCTTCTTCCTTGGAGATGTGTCGTTAATCGAAGTATTATCAATGCTAGCAATTTTTGGCGTCACCTGTTTATTAGACTGTACTGTGAGGACGTAGGATAAAGAAATGGCACTTTTGAAGGGCCTAGTAATCGCCTAAATTTGACGACGCTCCCTGGCTGTAAGTACTTTGGGGCAGTCTGGATATTGGTTTGTTTTCAATATTACTGTTTATTTCTTGCTTGTTGGTGATATATCGAATCATTGAAAAGTTTTGCTTCAATGTCTTTGTAATTTACCTGTTGGGTTCTACTTGAGTTATGATGTAAGTATGAAAAAAATATTTGATTTCACTGATTGTGAGACATGGAAAACTCACTATTCTTGGGAGCCGTTATGCTTCACTCCAAGCTGCTTTAAGACTGAAAGGAAATTCAGCACAAAATGACGTGGAAATAACAATAAACTCAAAAATTTAAGATTAATACATGGGCTCTACAACTAAGCGGTTACAAACTGATAAATTCTCTGGACTAGAACATAGTATGTTCACTGCCATTAGTAGTGTGCAAATGCGTTCCTGGCCTTGAAAAATCCATTCCTGGAGAGTTGCTATATAATAATAATAGTCATAACAATAGAACATTTCTTTCTTAATTTGGTTTTAATCATAGTTCTCTGGGTAAGAATTTTATTTCATCTTTAAAGTATCCCCGTTTGCTATTTTACTGGGAAAAAATTATGTGCGGAAATAATTCTTTTGCTCACTGTGTATGGAGAAGAGAAGGGAGGAGAATAAGAGTTAAGGAAATAAGTGCGGTGGGGAAACCATTAGGTAGACTATTGCAGTTTATAATTACATTGCCCAGCGGTTACATTTTTACGTTTCAGATTTCTAGTACGATACTTTATTTGGTCTGATTTTACGCGTTTTATGTCGTATATCCAGATTTCCACACTTAAGAATGTCTTTTAGTAATTAGTTTATAAAATTTTAATTAATTATAAAAATGATACTCATTTTTCAATCACTTTGCTATCATAAGTATATAACTATATTTGCAAATCTTTTATATATTATGTACAATATAATGTCTCAATAATTTCTATTCGATTGCATATGTGTTTTATGTAGGTATTTGTGTGTAACTACACTTGAAAAGATGTGTACTGTCCACAGGAGGGTTTTGAGGTGTTTCCCTCCGTCTTTGGTCGGGTACCGGCAGGTAAGAAGTGTCTTATGTTTGCAAATGATGTAAAATCATTTAAGAAAACTGCAAGCTTGAATGATTATTTAGAGCTGCAGAAAGATCTGGACAAATTAATACATTGGTCAATAGCGAATAAATTACATTTCAATTTTGAAAATGTTTTGTTAAGCAATATACAAGAAAAAAGGAACATTATGACTAGTCTCGTATCATGGGAGGCACATTGTTGAAGAGAGTCTCCATAATTAAAGATTTAGGTATAAAGTTTGATTCAGCAGTGAAATTTTTCCAACATATATCTGAAATAGTCGAATCTGCAAACAAGACCCCGGCATTTATATGTAGATGTCGTTTCAAAATTTCAATATCGACAAAGCTTTCAAAATGTTATTTTAATCAGAAGTCAGAACAAAAATAGGATATGCATCTATAATATGGGCACCATTTATGGATAAATATACATACCTTGTAATAAGTGTTCAAAAGAGATTTCTTAGATGTGTTTACTTTAGAAACTATAAAATATATCCAAAATTTAAGAATGAAGTGAAATATGAAAAATTATTGTATTTATATAACTTTAAAGATAACAAAATAGAAGAAATAATTATGACTTGTTATTTTTGTATGATAAAATCAACATAGAGAGGACGCTGAACAAAATTCTAAATTAAACTTCTATGTTCTTGTTGTGCATTGTAGAAGAAATAGATTTTTCAAATTATCCACTGTCTTACTGCATTAATTCTCCTTTATATAGAATATGCAAAGAATGTAATACCTTTAGTAGCATAATTGATGTATTTCAAGACAGCAATTCTTTTAAAAAATGTATTTTTAATTATTATTCACAAAATATTTATACCTATATATTCTCTTCTTTATTCTTTCTTTTTTATATCATTTTGAATCTTTGTACAACTGGTCTTATAATTATAATTATTATTGTATACAATTGTGTAACTGTATTTTATATCAGTATTAGTTTACCCTGTAATTTTTTGTTGGGTGAACTTTAAACCTAAATAAAAAAAATAATAAAAAATAACTGCCCCTTCAAAGAAAAGTTTAAAAAATTCTTACAGTCCTAATTTGCTAACGTTTAGAAAGGGCAGAATTCAACAAATAACTTTTAAATATCAGATATACGCAGAAAGGGTGCTAATATTGTTCTGTCTTTCTTTAAAATGGTTTTACTTTTTCGATTTGCAGACTCCTTCCAATTCCCAACTTTCAACATTATGCAACAAAATTCATCTCGATAAACATGTTTGAACAAGGTTTCTGAGTTGAGCAGGCGATAATCAGTTGGCTGCGGGTTCAAAATCCGCTTCGAGCATGGACATCCTGTGCTGTCCACCTTATTTATGATTATAATACATTGTTACGGAAACGTAAGTTCCTAGTTACGTTTTCACGTATCTAGCGATTGTTTATTTTGAAATGAGAGAAAAGCGGGTTGAGAATGAAATTATAATTTTATTCCTACGACTAAAAAGGTTAACATCACACCGGATATGAAACGTTTAGAGAAAGAAAAGCAAATATAACCAAAGCATATAAGGAAGTCTAATACATAGAATAAGATTACTTTTTTTGCCAAGTTTTATTATTTTTTTCAACGAAACAATATAATCTTGATTCTAAGAAAAGTATTATAATTAATCAAAAAACTAATTATAATATTTTTCTTTGATTATTCTTAATCTTATCTTAAAATTAGCGATCGGCGACTTAAAAAAATGCGGTATCTTGACTCTCAACTTCTTCACCGATGAGTTTCAATAGAGGAAGAGTAATTCGATGTGTATTCGATTTTATTCACATTTATTGAGATAAGTAATGATTTCGTACAATTATTCAAAAGAGTTTCATGCTCGAATAAAAAGCCATTTTCTACAAACATGGCGTTGATTTAAACAGAGCAAAAGACTCTTGTCTAGTTATTTCAGACATTTTTCTCTCATCTGTTCATCTTTCAGACATCTTTTGTTGACGATGTGTATCAGGGCATCTCCCCTGAGTACACATTCCGCAACTGACTTTGCACAATACAAAAACAACAATACAATCCAGTCCTACATTGCAGCCAGGTTTGCTTGAGAGATCCATCCGGATTGCGAACACATTCGTAAAATATGGTGTAGTCCGATAGTTAAGGAAAGAAATCGGCGTATTTGCAGTCGTACGATGGATCTGGTTGATTAATTGGATTCGGAGATTTCGCTATCGTAAGTTGGATTCAGTTTCAGATAGGGGTAAATTATTGGGTATCTTCCCTGTGGTAACGTTTCCACACATTCGTAATTGAAATTCGTTCCCATCATTTTCAGCATTTGGCCGTTGTTCTCACACGGAGGTATAGGACCCTTGAGGCAATAGTCGCTGTTTTGCATCAGGATGTCACATTCAGCAGTTACGGGATTGTAAGAGGAAGGAAAGGGACACTCTGCCGACTGTTTTACATTTCCGTCGCACAACCAATATTGTCTGCACGAGTATGGGTCTGGCAGCGTCTGGGGTTTAGGCAGATTGTAAGGGCACTCAAACTCCTTGTACCTGCAGAGATAGATCAAAGGTCAATTTAGTCGAAGATAATATTGCCGAATAATTAATAAGATCTTAACAATATATATACTTGAAACATTGCGGTTGTTAGTTTCTTATCTTTCACTCAAACTCCTAAAAAATAAGTTAACGATGCTAATGAAAATATAAGTAAACGATCAAAGCAACCTCATTGCAGTTTGTAATTCCAAATTTAAAGCAGTGTTTCCCAAAATTTTTCACGCTACCGCCCCCTTGGATTCATCTCCGTCCCCCAACTATCATCTATGAAAATTAACATCTGTACGGCCAAAGCTGAAGAATAATAAAAAGAAAATTAAACAGTGCAATGGTGAAATATCCACAAAATAATAATAAGGCAAATTCTTTATATTGTATTGATGCTATAAACCCAGTAAACGTCAATTGATAAAGAAAGATGACTGGCAATGGGATAACATTTTTGTCATCAGGCGCCCCCTTATTATGAGACACGCGCCCCTAGGGGGATCGGTAATGCCCACTTTGGGAATCACTGATCTTAAATAGATCGCACGAACCTAGATTACGTACTCGAGACCATTCATTTGATAAATATACTCGCATACAAACGCAGTAATCTCACCTGCAAGCTCCTCCTATAGTGCATGCATTCTTGGTTTCGTCACAAGGCACATCAGTACCGCAGTCAGATACCTTGACTGGGATGAAATTGAAGCCATCCTTTTTGCAGTAAACTAGGGTACTACAATCCTGGCACATTAACCCCTCCCTGTCGCACAGTCTTGTTATCGGGTCAACCTGTTTAATTCCCCCAGTTATGTTTGTGCTGAGACTTGCCGATATCTAGAAAACATAATTTATTGTAATTATTGCATCGTGCAAACATGTGTGCTTGGAAGTGGGCACCTGTTAACAGGAAGACAGATTACAGGATTGTATTTAAATATTATTTTCAGCATTTCTCTACCGTTTCTAATGTCATTTCAGGTAGAGTCGTTTGTTCAATGCAAAACCATTGAAACGGAGCGACAGTTGACAGGAAAACATATTATAGCAAGGTGAATATTTTCGTAAAATTCCTCGAGTAAAATGAAACAATATTTATAGTGGGATTTCAATCAACATAAAAATTGTCATTCTGCATTTATTCTGCACTTATATTTTAATAATGAATTTAACAATAATTTTATTAATAAGCTAGGTTTGTATATTTTAATTTTATGAAACTACTGGTCAAAAAACTTATTTATTTAATTTATATAAAACTTTGACACTATACGATTATATTTACACAAACGATGGGCTGCTTTTGCTAGGAATTTGGTTAACACGAAATACGGTTAACGCGAAGATTTAAGGCTGGTTTACAACAACTAAATTATGCGCGGATACTGCCAGGATATCATTCGTAAATATTAAGGGTTCGATGCCAGGATCACCGTCTTAATTGACCGATTTTTTCGGAAATAATTCATTCAGACAAATTTTCAGAAGTACTTTGTATCTTATCACGGATTAAAAGAGAACAGTTACTCTAGAGGTTGTGAGAAGTATTAATTTATAATTGCCAGCAACTGCTTGCTTAAGCCTGAAATCTCCCTAAGGGCAAGGAAACGTATTCGCGGTTGCAATATTTCTGTTGTATATTATATTAACATTTAAGATCTAAAATATACTCAATTCTTAATGTTTTCAAATTATCAAATGTTGAAAGAAATTCAGCTGCAATTGGAATATTTTCCATGAAAATAGAATCAAAAAGTATTTTACTGCCGTGAAAAATTATATCCATTCGCATAAAGAAAATATCGTCGCTGAATATGATGAAAGAATAACTAATAGTTACTAAATCTAATTGCACTGGTATTTCTTTTTGAGGCAATTTGCGTATCAAATTAAAAAAGTGAAACTTCATGAAAGATACTAAGACTTCTTGGGGATATCACTTTTCTGATGAACACTTCTTCAGGAGGAAAAAAAGACTAATAAAACGCAAACACTGATTCTTTGGAAGTAATTCCTGAATTGAACTATTACGTTGTGATTTTATGTTATCACTACTCATAATGAGAGCTATATCTTAGCATGCAAATATTATGACCAGCGCATCGTACAGAAACTGAAGTTAAAATTCGAGGTATGAATTAAACTGCATTTAGTGACTACTATACTTAATAACAAATGAATGGAAATATTGGACGACATTATATTGACTCCATACCTATAGCTAAATTTTTCGAAAGATTAATTGTACTCACGCCAGTGATCATCAAGATGAAGATGAAGGGTTCCATAGTTTCGGTAGTACCTATTAGAGAAAATTCCGTTGATTCGGCTACTCTTTAATGTGAAGACACCTCAATACTGTCGTTCATTTTAAGATCGGAATCTCTTAAATACCAGCCTATCAGGGTGAAGCTTATCAGGATGATAATTCTTACTGAATGAAGATGATATCTCTTCTTGGTAATAAATTGCAACGTACCATTTCTAGTTCATTTCTGGTAATCATGATAACGAGTGGTTTGTCTTGCTCAGACTGAAGCAGATAGTTTTTTTTTCATGATTTGGTACATTTCATTTGGCCAGAAATTATTAGAACGAGCTGTTACCGTAATAGCTCACTTTCAGTGGATCTGTAGTAGTAATATGGTTAAAAGTGCTTCGATTGCTTTGGTCATTTTGCACATAGGCCCCCACCGGGAATCGAACCCGGGACCGCTTTCGCCCAAGTCGAACGCGTTGCCCACTTGGCTATCCGGGAAGATTTATAAGAAAGATTTTTTATACAATCATATTCTTATCGTCAATTAATGATTTCGGCTTCAGATTATGAGGACTATAGTTGTAAAATTTTCATTTTTGATAATCTGTGCCATTGAGCTAAATTAAAGTGAGAGATGTTAGTTTCTCTTTTGAACAAATATACCTACTTATTTAATCCTTTCTCTATTTCCTCGTTGAGAATCAAAGGGCACTTCAGCTAGTTATAAATATAAAAAGCATAATGTCCGTAGGTCTGTTCGTCTGTCCGTCTCCATATTTATCTTATAAACGGCTTGATGTTGAGATGTGAATTAAACTGAATTATGTTTCTATGAGGTTGAAAGGCCAAGGAAAACTATCCACATCTCTCAAAATACTCGTGTTCGAACCCATGAGCCCATAATATGTTTCCATAAGAGATGAATGTAAAGTGCGTTTTCTTGACTTGCAGAGGTTGTTTCTTTTACAAAATTAAATTGGAAACGATAGTCTTACGAAATTGAGACAAGTGTCACTAGAAAAGAAAATAATGATAGATTCTTATCTTATGATAGGTATCTTATGATAGTCCTACTAAATAAGGTAAGAACACTTAGTCATATCAGATCTTATGATAGGTTCGAAAGTACGAGAATTTTGATAAAATACACGGAAAATTTGTTTAATTTTGCGATGATAAACAACCCATCCCCTTGCCGACCACGGCGATTGTTGAATTCGAGCTCGTGCATTATATACGGGGATATAATGCATGAGCTCATATTCGCGGGGATTATAAGTTCGCATAGAGTTAACGGTAGGAACTGATGACATTTTAAAAATAGTAGGACATTTTCTGAGATTGCAGCATATGCAAAGTATGTACAATATGCAAGTCACAGCGGTTAAAATTGGACCTAGCCGGAGTATTTTAACTAGTTAATAACTAGTTAACTAGTTAAGAATGAAAAGGTAATATGCTCGCTTAGTGGAGGTTCACTAATGCGTGTTTCTCTTTTCAACATAGGAGCTTCGTATTTTCAAGTTATCTAGTCACGTTTTAACCATTTTTATTGCGGAAAACTTTCTCGGGTCTCAAACCGGTTGCCTCGCTTCATAATGTGAACGTTTCGTTGGCACATTCTGCGGCCATCTTCAGGACGGTGAGCGATAGTATCGGGAACTGATAAAGGGAGCGTATTATATTTGGACCATGGGACCATTTAAAAAAAATTTATGAGTCGAATATTTTCAATAGTAGCTTTAATGAAATTGGAAAAAGCGCAAAATGTTTAATTTTATCATTACGTGTTTGGAAGATCACAACTAGACTCTGTTAGTTAGAAATTTTTAAAATTAATATAAAAATCAATCAATTAATACATATTGGAATACTAAAAAGGATATGAAATTTTTTGGAGCTCTGAATAATCACTTTTTTATTCATGGTTGAGGGATATTCTTAAGTCATGTTGTCCTTAATTTACTTCTTTTACCTCGGTTTATTCGATGAAATAAAATCCTTTGTGTGGAAAGACCAAGCAAGAGAAAAATTTTTACGTCTACCATGTAAGCTCGCAGAAAATTGTAAAATTGGTTGTAATTACCTGTATTTTCTCCCTCGTGGTACGTATTGAAAGCTAAGAACTGTGGGATACTGAGTAATAACTCGTGTCGAATTTTATCTCATGTTAGAAGAAAGAAAACTAAAAATTATGACTGCCATTGGTAGCAATTGATTCGACCTCAAATGATATTTCTTGTCTGAAAGATAGAAATGGATTCTGATTAGCTGTTTCTCATGAAGAGCTAGATTACTATTTTCACTTTTTAATTCCTACTTTCAGATTAAGTATTTTGATTTACAGGCCTACGACTCATCAGCAGATTATTTAATTGATGTTGATTGTGATGAAGTTTAACAGGGTGGTAATGTATGTCTTACATTGACACATAGGCTCCTTTTTATCCCGATGTCTTACATCTTTCGATGGTTAAATAGACCATAATATTTTTTTATGACGGCATAGGCGAAGGTGAAACCGAGAGGGATGGGGAAAGTAGGGGAGAGGAAACCTCATTTTTAAAACTCTATAACGAAACGTTTTCCAACTTTCAATATTGGCACATTATTGCATCTATTCCCCGCACAGATTATAGGCTACTTTTCATGTGCCTTTTAATCCCGTGCTCGATCCCAAGTGAGGAAAATATTTTCCGTAAGAAATACACGTAAAATGCACTTTTCCCGCTTGCAGGCTTCATTTCTTTTGGCAAATTAAATTGGAAAGAATAGCCATACAAAATCGAGACAAGCACTAAAAGAAGGGAAATTGAATGAAAACTTTTATTTTCACCGAGGAATATTGAATTCACTTCTAAATTGCTAGAATATTGATAAAATAGACGAATAGTATGTGATATTTTATAGCTGTAAACAACCAGTCCCCCTGACGACTAATTCCATTGTTGAATACGAGCTCATGCATTTTAGTTCACTTTTATCGCTTGGAGCGTTTGTTTCTTTTGCAAAATTAAATAAGAAAAAATAGTCGCATGAAATTGAGGCAAGTACCAAGAGAAGAGAAATTGAATGAAGATTATTATTTTGGTCGTCGAATATTGTTTTCTGTTCGAGATTGCGAGAGTTTTGATCAAATAAACGAAATTCTTCTGGAATTTTGAGATTGTAAACAAATCGTCTCCCTGTTGACTAATTCCTTTGTTGAATCTTAAGTTATGAATTATTCAACGAGAATAAATTGTGAATTTAGGTCTATACAAAATGCACGATAAGTGTTAATAATAGACTACAGGTACGTGAAGGGGAAATAATTTCATGAGATTTTAGCTTTCGCATTGCCGAATGATTTTCATTGACGAATCGCAGGGACGCGTATACGACCATTTCAGAGAGTTTTATCATTCAGCACATTTTTATAAACGGCATTTCAGAATGATGAAACATCTAAACATTCTTTTCATTGAGTAAATCTACATTTACATCTACTTTTGAAAGCTGCCTTCTGGCTGATGGCAGGGACTGCTTGATCGTTTTCAAATTTTATAGAAGAATTTAGAGTAAATATTAACGAAAAAACATATTTCAGTTGCTACATTGGCTATCTATTACGTTTCCTGAGAGTCGAGGGAGTCGCTATTGGTATGGAGTTATCAATTTTTACTTCCCAATGTTTCTTAGTGGGCAGTTGAGCTATTCTGAGTGGGTGTGTAAGAGCGAATGTTCGCCTAAAACTTGAGAACCTTTAATAATAAAGGATGCAAACATGCATTTTTTTAAACCGACGATATACAGATTATTTTTACGTGTATTTATAGGTTACATAAGGTTCGATCCCATACGAGTCAATGCTTTCCCATAAGATATTCATATAAACTTCTTAATAATCTGTTTTGGGCTCTATTTCTATAGCAAAACGAAAAAAGAACAATCGTACGAACTGGAGACAATTTTCACATGAAATGAAATTCATACAATGATATTTCTATATATATGTTAAATATTTCGGCTCCAGATTATGAGATCCTTGGTTTAAAATTTTTCGTTTTCGATAAAATGTCCCATTGAGCTATTTTAAAATGAAAGGTGTTAGTTTCTCATCTGTACAAATATGACTACTTATTTAATCCTATATCTATTTTTCTCGTTGCGAATCAACGGGTACTTCAGCTAGTAATATAATGTTATGGCTTATACTCTGTGAAAAGATGGTCCAGAAGTAACTATTAGTTTTAGCAATTATTCTATATAACCCTTTGTCGATTCCTATGGAAGATCGGGCTCGTTGTGTGCTCGTATTGCAATATCATGTATTTTCTAAAAAGTAACGAACCAGCTAAATATTCTAAAGGCTCGTATTGATAATCAGAACTTTACCAGAAAATTTCTTAACCGATGGAGATAATCTTAACTGTAACGGTGCTGTCGAACTTGAAGTATCGACTATCGAAACGAACTGCTGTACGTTGAATATACGAGTATATACCACCTCTGACAGGGGCACACCACCAGATTTGTGGGTCATGAATTCCATGGAGACTTTAAGGGTAGGTTCCTTGCTCTAAAATGTCTGACTGCTCAACTCAATACTACTTAGAAGAATATCTCTTGTCTCGAATCTTGACTCAGATATGGTGATAACTACTGGTATGTGTAACTTCATTCGTAGAGGTTGTTAATAAAGGATCAGTAAATGATTGTAGTATTGCAATCAATTATATTCACATTTATTACCATAAATAATAGTTATTCACAGTGATTATACATTCAAAATAAATGTAATATTTTACAAACATGGCGTTGATTTAAATAGAACAGAAGACTTGTATGGAGTTACGTAAGACTTGTTTCTGCATCATTTGTCAGTGACCTCATTTGGAGCATTTCCCACGGACACACTTTCTTGTATTCTTATCGAAATATGATCCCATCCTGCATTGCAGCCAGGTTTGTTCGAGCTTTCCATCCGAATTGCGAACGCACTTGTAATATCTGGTGCAGTCCGGAGGATAAGGAAAGTAACCAGCGGATTGGCAGTCGTACGATGGATCTGGTATTGTGGTTGTAGTTGGGGAACCGGTTGGATTGATTGGATTCGGGCTATCAGTAGGATTGGTTGGATTAGTTGAACCCAATTGCAGATACGGGTAAATTATTGGGTATTTTCCCTCTTGGGGTAACACTTCCACGCATTCGTAATTGAAAGGCGTTCCCTTCATGTTCAACATCTGACCGTTAAACTGACAGGGCGGTAAAGGACCCTGGAGGCAAAGTTGGTTGTTTTGCATCAAGATATCACATTCAGCACTTATGGGATTGTAAGAGGAAGGAATACCACAAGCTTTTGGAATTCCACCGTTGCACCACCAATATTGCCTACATGAGTATGGGTCTGGTAGATACTGATCTTTTGGCAGGTTGTAAGGACACACAAACTCCTTGTACCTGCAGAGTTAGATCAAGGGTTAATTTAATCGAAGATAATACTACTCAATAACATGCAAAATTATAAAAATATGTATACATGAAAGTTTGCGATTATTACCTTCTTTCTCATTCAAACACTTTCAAAAAAACCACTACGTCTTTAAAAACTTGACTCAGTCTGTTGGAAATTCACCGCGTTTTGGCAATTCAGAATAATTGCTTCTGATTGCATAGCTCGTGTTGATAAAAGGCCTTCTTAGACAGACTTCTAGGACCGCTGTTTGTTATTTCAATAAAATATTACGATGACTTCTTTTAGATATATACTTATGTGTTATGCATTGTTTAGAAACTCGCGAATACCTAATTTTCGTTCGAATGGAGTGACATCGTTGATTCGTGATGAGGTTAATATCGTTAATTATCGGCCAGAGTATGACAATTTCTTTTGATAGTTTCGGCGAGTTTTGAGTTCAAATACATCTTTATTCTTGATGGACGTATTCCTGATTAATGCCATAAATTTCAAAATTGGGCTGAAATTCAATTAAACGTAATAAATGGATGGTTGCTTTTGGAATAATTAAGAATATAAACTGTATTATTTATTCCATTCTTTTGACGTATTTTTTATCTTAATATTTTATTCCGAAACATATTAATAGGCAGCAGTAAGGATGGAGATGAGACGTATTTTATTCTAAGATCAAATATTCGAAGACGGTTTTCGAAGCAGGAACCGGTTTAAGTAAAAATATCATGGGTCTCTTCATCATTCCACACGATGGAGTTTCGGAATGTGTTACATATTATTGCGAATTTTACCCGTAGTAAATATATAGTGTTTCTGAATGATTTTATTTCTCTAGCATGCACTACTATTGAACAGTGGCATCTATATCCGTGAGATACGTAAGTAACGGAAGTATAGCAATTTCTTTGAATTTGATTTACAGATAAATGCATGGAACCCTTAGATTTCTGTTTGTTAATATTTGAATTCTACTCACACATCCCAATAAATCTGGAGTAGTAGTAGTATTGATAAAAGTGCTTCGACAGCTAAGGTCATTTCGCACGTAGGCTCCCACCGGGAATCGAACCCGGGAGCGCTTTCATTGAAGTCGAACGCGTTGCCCACTTGGCTTTCCCAAATACATCTGGAATATTTGCTAAGACGATAATATATCCTAAATGTACATCATACGCATTTTTTATGACGCACAAACTCCAAAGGATATCCTTAAATTTGGTATCGTGTTCTTAAGACGTTTATGGAATGTGTGAAATTTATAGCGACGCATATCTTAATATTCAAATCAAGCTACCAATCTTTGCGACAACTTGATGTACCGCTTAGGTCATTCTCTAAAATAATCTCTCTGCATGTGTAAGTAATCTCACTGTATATGAGAGTTTCATTTCAAATAGTATGTCCTTTCTCTTTACATTGTTTACTAGGTCGTACATGTAGCTAAGAAACAAAATTGCTTCCGAAGAACACTTCCCTGTGGAACACCGTCCACCCTGTGGAATACGTCCGTACTTCATAGGGTGAAATTTCCTTCAATGAAACTCGCTAAGATCTGTTTTCGAGAAAAGATTTCATCCACTCAAAGACGTTTTTATTGATAGCGCCGAGAAATAGCTTTCGAATTAGTTCCACGTGAAAAATTATATCAGGCTCTCGGATAGCCAGGTTGGCATTGCGTTCGACTTCGGTGAAAGCGGTTGCGGGTTCAAACCCCGGTGGGTGCCTATGTGCGAAATGACCTAAGCTGTCGAAGCACTTTTAACAATATTACTACTACAACACTATGTCGAACGCGGTCCTGAAACCAATAAATAAAAGCTCAGCTTTAATACCCTTACCTATTGCATTAGCCTCGCAATAAGGGTGAAAAGGACTTTGACACATTTGCGAACATTATTCAAGCTACGGGTAATTTCTTGAATTTTCAGTATGAATTTTATTAAACCCACTGTTATTGTAGTACTTCAGTATTTTAGAAAATATAAAAGTTAGCGAAAATAATAATTTCTCAGTCTTGCAAAAGAGTCCAGAAATTTTCCTACTAATTTTGAAGATGGCAGGATTTGGTTGGAGTGGATTTTCAATGACCTAAAGTCTTTGAAGAGACTCCTCCATGCAGGAGTCTGAGGATTGGTTGGAAGATTGGGTACATTCATTTTCTTGTTCCTAGGAGATTTTAATGCATTTGAATTCCTTATTTTGTCTTTCGAAACTGATGAAATCTTTTAACTCAGACTCTTTTGGGAATCTTTGGTAGGAATTCTGGTCACATCATTATTTTTCTCCTTTCTTATTTTTTCAGCTGCTTTTCCTTTTGTGGGGGTCTCTGTTGTCTTATCTGCCAGGGTCTGTTTGGCAGGTCACGTTGTCTTTTTAACATGTGCATTAGCTACTACTGCAAAGGATCTGGATCTGGTTAGTCAGATCAGAACTAAACATTTTCCTGGCTTCCATGTACGGGACTTTTTCCGTGACCTTGATTTCCATATTCACAATAAACGAAACGCTGCCGACGAAATTTAATAGATGACTAAAAAAAACTGTTATAGTTACATCTTTTAAACAAAGAAGTTTATAACTTCAACATTTTGATAAATTATCCCATCCGTCAGATTATCAGAAATTAATCTAACATAGTTTTACGTTAAGTAGTGAGACGCGATCAATTTTCGCAGTGATCAATCGGTGTAGAACTTTGTTAATATACGTGTTATTTAATATAAATAATGTTAATATACAATATGGAATGTTAAAATAGGATTTAATAGGATTTAAGGGCCTTTAAATTCAAGAAAAAAAATGACCTCATATATGTTGAAGAATAAACATAAATACTGCGACAAAATTTAAACGAAATACTGACGTCATCTGTGGTTAAACAAAGAGAAATCTAACTCTAACAGTGTTTGACAAACTATGCTATCGGTCAGATTATCAAAAATTAATATTAGATAGTTTTTACGTTAACTTTGGTTTTGAGACGCGCTCAATTTTCGCTGCGTTCAGTTGTTTCGCGCTCAATTGTCCGGCCACGGATTATTATATGTATAGATAATAGGGTATCTTATCATCAGTGAGTACATTTACACCCAGTTTATAGTTTAAGTCATTTAATTAGTGCGTGATTGGGAAAGCGGAATCAAGTATCTAATATCTATCAATCAATCTAATATCGAAATTACGATCGAGTATCTTGCTGGGAAAGATTCAGTTCCTGAATGATTTTCCCAATATCTCATTGTTTGTTGAACTTCCTTGGTCAGTTGGACCGATACTTTCTCCGTGATACGTTCTAACGTGCCAGTTATATATCATTTACCATCATTACCATATATCATCACAATCAATCCAGTATTATAGTCATTTATTATTCACATTCATATTATTTCCTCATTTCATTTCCTTCGAAGACTCCCACTGACCATGCCACAAGAGATTAAAATATAAATCTATTTTTAATCATTCCCCATTCTGACTTGTATGTTTAGTTCGAAGTGTTATGGTAGGGAGTTAAAAAGATTTGTGACTGGGAAGTTAATGGTGGTATTTCAGGATATAGGATTCAGATTCTCAGGGTGCACGATGGGAATCTTTATAATTTAGAAGATTCGAACAATGGATTCATTTAACACACGTTCACAGATGACGTAGCCGATATTATGCGTCCTCCATGTTACATTGGCCGTTCCGATACTGCGAGAAATATCATGTCAATAGGTACTGGAACAAATCGATTCAAGCATTCGTTTTTTCCGATACACGAAAGTAACCGCTTACGGAAGTATAGTGCACCCCCTGCCCCACGCCGAAAAGTGGCCTCCAGGGTACACAGTTATACACAGGCAATGATTTTTCACAGTCTCATGATAAGTCGAATCAGATTCTCGAATAGCAAAATTTTTCAGTTTTTAGTGCCGCACCTCAGATTTTCTAGCGAGGGGAGGATTTCCTGGTTTGTAAAATAAATAATTGCTTGCATGCTAACAATTAGTTTGCATGGAGAGTGCAATAACTCATCGGCATGTTAGTTATCCGTAAAACAAAATTATTTTCTTATATTTTTGTGTCGAAATTCTGTTTCCAAGGTTTCACCGAGATATTAACCAGTAACTTGTTACAATGAACAGTTCTAAGTAATACCAATTTGTTTAATCGGAAATTTGGATCGAAATTCCGAAATCGAAACCTCACCCTCCACCTCCAAAGGGAATTCCATACATTGCATAAACCTAGATTAATTATCTCGACCATCCATTTGATAGATAAATACGAACCCAGTAATCTTACCTGCAAGCTCCTCCTACAGTGCATGCTTTCTTGGTTTCGTCACAAGGCATGTCTACGCTGCATTGAGATACGGTAATCGGGACGAAATCGAAATCCCTATTTTGGCAGTAAACTAGGGTACTGCAATCCTGGCACATTAACCCTTCCTTGTCACACTCTCTTACTGTCTGGCCCACCGGTTTAATTCCCCCTGTTATGTTTGTGCTGAGACTTGCCGACATCTAGAGAAAATAAAGCATTGTTATTGTGGCATCGTGCGAACTTGTGTGCTAGGAAGTTGGAACCGGTTATCAGGAAAACTGAGAAAACAAATTTACCCTCAATCATGGCTTAACACCATGTTCAGCATTTGTCTGTACTGACTCTAATGTCAGTTCATGTAAAGTCTTTCGTTCAAGGTGAGACTATTGAAGGGAACGACGATTAACATGAATATATCTGATCGTGTTTGCATGGAAAATATTTCATCAAAATTCCTCGGGTAACATGACGCGGCATCATGCTATTATGCTGAGATGTCAATCGACATACAAATTATCATTCTGCATTTATATAGCGCTTAAATTTCAGTCATGAACCTAACGATGACTTCATAAACAGCTAGATTTATTTATTTTAATTTATGAAATTGTTGATTAAAAATTTATCCATTAAATGGAGATACACATATGAAGTTATTCAATTTAAGGGACGATTAATATTCATAATGTTGTAATTTGGTGTGTAAAGGAGTGGGGTGAAAGCGTAAGATTACTTTTTCCTGGAATTTGGTTAACACGGACTAACATTAACTAGAAATTTAACGGTTGGTCTTCTACATTACGTGTTAGCAAAGTAAACTACCATGAGAATTGAAGTATCAACCGTAGATGTCAGTGGTTGAATGCCAGGAGTACCTACTCAATGTAACAATTGTTTCAGAAATAATCCATTGCGGTAATTTTCCGAATATTTTTGCAATCATGCATATAAAGAGGTTTGTTACTGAAGAAATGATGAGAAGTAATAATCGGTAGTGAGAACCTTCTATATCTTAGTAATAAAAGGGTTGAAAAACTCTAATCTGAATTTTACACAATATTTTTCTGCTCTACTTATCCGCGGTTGCAATATGACACTACGTATGATTTAAGTATAAGAATCAAATTCAGTAAATTTCAAGGTTTGCAAACTATCAAATAATGAACAAAATTCAGTTGCTCTTAAAATATTTTCCACGTGACTGGAAGGGAAAAGCGTTTTATTAGCGTAAGAAATTATTTTCTCACGCAAAATGGAAATATAGTCGTTTAATAAGATGAAAAAATAACTAATGGAAATTAGTTTAATGGTGCCTATTTCTTTTCAATGCAATTTGTGTATGAAGTTTAAAAAGTGACATCATGAAAATATACAGACAATTTTAGGTTTTTTCAGTTTTTTAAGGAACAGTTCATCAGGCTGATAGTGACTATGGCAAATATTGATTGGCTGGAAAAATATCCTGGATTAAATTAGTACCTTGAGGTTTTACGCATTTAGAAACTAGTTCTATTGGTAGACATTTTGTCTTACTCCGGTTATTACTACTTATAATGAAAACTAAGTACCAGCTTATGTTAGCATACAAATATAAGCAAATGCGCAGCATAAATAAAATAAAAATATTAATCCATGTATGGATGAAACTAGATTTAGGAACCACTATAGATAGTTGCAACAGAATTGCAATATTGGGTAACATAATCTTGATTCAGTACCTATTGCTTAAAATAACTATGGATTAGTTGTACTCACGCCAGTGATCATCAAGATGAAGATGAAGTGTTCCATAGTTTCGGTATTACCTATCAGAGAAAATTCCGTTGATTATGCTTCTCTTTAATGTGAAGACACCTCAATAATATAGCTCAATTTAAGACAGGCGTCTCTTAAATACCAGCCTATCAGGGTGAGGCTTATCGGGGTTATGCCATTATACTTCTCACTAATTGAAGTTTTTATCTCTTTCTGATTATAAATTGCCGTTACCTATTCGTGATAACGCGTACTTTATCATGCTCAGACTGAGGCAGATAGTTTTTGTTCATGACTTGGTAGAATAGAATAGTTGTGGAAGGTGGTAACCAACTAAATGGGCACACTTCTAAAGGGTCGAAGGCTCGTCCCGAAATTGTTTATCATAACTGGGAATTCTGTAATCATACGGAATTGCCTCCTCTGTTGTGACGCCAAAATTAGTCTTGCTTTGAGAAGGTGAACGTATTTTCATTTACCTCATAATTCTTAATCAAAAGGCGGAGCAAAAGTTCATCCCAGCCTGTAAACCCCAAAATTTACCATTTAAAATTGTGTTGGTCCGTAGTTCCTCTTAAAACAAGTGAACCTCAATGAGGACGGAGCTCCGCTGTGTGGGTGTAGCCCTTGCACAATTTTCGAAAAGTCTGTTTATTGATCGATGGCGCAAATATGCGCTAGGTTTTATTTCAGATTCCTCTTTAGAAAGCTTCAAGAGTATCGTGGTGTAAGTTATCCCGTGTCACTCTATGTCATTTTCTACTATTTTCCATACATTAGGTAAAAATTTGTTCTAAAATAAGGGTCCGCCATTTTGTTACGTAAAGTATGTAAATATTCAAGTGTGATTATAAATGAAGGAGAGTCTTATGAAGGAGAAAAAACATGTTTATGACATGTAATTATATTTTACCCGATAGTTATCTCCATTTGGGTTCACCAGCGGTTTGAAATTGAAGATTATTGCGAAAAATGGAATCCGGAATTTTTCGCAAAATATGGTCAAGTTTGACTCCCTGTGTAGTTATAATGTGTAGGATACAACGTAAATGACCTCCATAGTCGTATGTAGAATTTATTTAAGATTGGTTATGCGAAGTCTAATAATCCGTAATCAAAAAAAGCGTTTTCATATTTTTGGCCAGCTTTTTTCGATTTTAGCCCAATGTGTGTCGCTTAATTAAGGGGACAAGGACGACCAACCCTTTCCCTCATGAACCGCCCAGGACTACTCGTACTTTAATCCCCATTAAGAGGCGAAATTTAAATGCGCAGCTCCCTAGAATTTAGTCTTTTAAATAACTCTTTTAAAGTAATAAAACTAATCAATCAATCAAATTAATAAACCGCGGGTGGTGATATTGTATGCAATTGCAGGTAGACAAATTGTCGGTTGAAACTGCAAGGAGTCTGTTATAATAATCACCGACGTGTGTGTATAATGTTTTTATTTAGGATGTCTAAAACACCCTTAAGAAATGCATTAAGTCCCAAGGAAGAATGGAGAAAAAGTCAGATGGGACCGGGAATCGAACCCTGGTCACCCAATTGCCTGTCGGGTGCTCTGTCCGTTGAGCTATCCCGGCAGAACATTTCTCCAAGCCATTCGGGAGACTTTGTGGTCCGGACGAACTCGTTACGTCCTTGCGTTACGGTCCCGTCAGACTGGTGCGAACCATCTTGCGCAAAATCACCCTTACCCGTTTTCAGATGCATTAAGGACACATTCAAAAATGATTTGCTGAATTTCTCGATAATAGGGAAGTATTAGATCGAAGGATAATTGTGTATGGGATTTCGCTATTCCTTTAAATTAAATTATCCAGAATAAAATCAACCGAATGGCGAGTTACTTTGTGGTAATCCATTTTTCCTGTCTTGTGTTCAAATTATCCCGAGTTAGATTTTAAAGAACTCGAAAATACTGTCATAAGAAAAGCATGGAAAGCCCTCTTTTACCACATGCAGTCTTTAATATTGTGCTGATTTAAATTATTGAATAATGGTTCTTCAAATTTAGACAATTAAAAAATAGGGGAATATTGAATAAAGATTCTTATTTTCGTCGTAGAACATCGATTTGGATTCAAAATGGAAAAAATCGCGAAAATTGACGAAAGTGTTTGATACAAACAGCTCGTTCAATTGAGGATAAAGGGAATTTAAATTCGAGGTTACAAGTATTACTATTTTACGATTCGAGCATTTGCTTGTATGATAAACAGGGAGAATATTACGACCATGTACAAGTGTATATTAATGGCGCCTTTGTGCTCATGGACAATCTTTTTTTTATATTGCTACGATCGAGGTGGCTATTAAATAGCAAAGGGGAAAAATATTGAGAGATTATTTGAGAAATATTTATTTTTAGCGAAAGTCTGAAGTAAACAGCGGGAATAAATGGCGCAGCAGTATTCCAGACTATTTCAAATTATGAAGCGCCGTTAATAAAAGGACCAGTACTCGAAGTGATGTCCACCTTCACAATATTTGTATGTATACTTTCATAGAGTATATCAAATTCACTTTATATATATTTTAATTATTATTCAATGTAAAAATACACTTTTGAATTTCCTTTCTTACCTTCAAATCTTCGTTGTTTAGTCAAATTTGAAGTATATGTCACAAATATCGATTTTTTTAGTTTTATAGCAGGGATAAACTAATGTCAAGTATGCATTCGTTGCTGTCGTACCAGAGTACGCTGAAAGTATTTGAATCTGGTTGAATCAATAGTTTGCTACTATCTTATTTAATTAAAAAAATTGAGGGCAACGAAACATATCAAGCGATGTTTTATGGAAAATCACCATAATTTATCAAAGATTATGCAGCAAAACTAAACTAAGTCCAAAATATAGAAAACTCAACGCGACAGATTTCGAGGTGATCACCTAATCGTTTGATGATATAACGACGATGATTGATGGACGACTCTATGCGATAACCTCATCATCATCAGACGGTAAACAATCTTAAATAAATCAAGAAACTGAAATATATTGCCCATCAATCAAGTGAAACAACATTTTATAAATAGAAAATTAAAAAAATCAATTTCGGCATTTAGCATTAGTTATTGCCACCGCTTCGCCGCTGACAATTCAACGAGAGGTAATACTCGACATCGGACGAACTTTTTACCTAAAACTTTTAAAGCTTCAAAAACTCTTAATTTTTTACTTAAAATTCATATGAATCTGTGAAGATTCACATTGTTATAATTTTTAAATTATCGAAACAAACGCGCTAAGTAGGACATTTGCTATAAAATGGCATATTCCTTAGCTGGAGTAAATGGTGAATGGTAAAATTACCCAAATCCCCATTTGTAGCAGACAACCGCTTTCCGCCATCTTTCCTTCCGCCATCTTTCCTCCACCAATTACAGTAGAGAATAGTGAGCGCCACGAGACGGAGAGTGAGAGAGTGTGTGTGGACCCTGAACGGTGTTGTCGTCATGTTGTATCCGTTAATAAATTCTTGTTTACTCTAGATTCCCCCCTGCTTCTTAATTCACCACGAATCCCGCTACATTCTGGCGCCCAACGTGGGGCCAATTACGGTGTTTGAGAGAAGTTTCGAGGGTTTTTAGGAGCTTTATAGTTAATACGGACGCTCAACGGACCCTGAGCCCGCCACGCGAGGGCATCGCATCGTCCCGACAAACGTGTGCTGAAGTTTTGCTGTTTCCACGCTTGTCCTTTGCTCGGTCGTGTCTTTCGCAGTACGAGTGCTTGTTCTGTTGGTGCAGTTGTGGTGTTTTGTGAGCGTTGCTTCGCAGAGTTGTGTTTGGCTCTCGGGGTCATTGACCTCGTGTAGACGACGCGCCTAGTGTTGGCATCTTGTGTGCGCGCAAAACCCCTCATGCCTAAGTCTCGCCCGGGGGGTATCGTAGCTGAAGGAATGGCTGGCGTTACTTTGACGAACGAACAATTCCAGATGTTGCTAGCTCAGGTTAGTTTATCGGCTGGAAGTGTAGAGCGAAATTCATGCGCTCCACCCGTGACTAGCGGCAACTTTGTTAAATGTACGGCGCGATTTTGTGGTGGCGCCGCTGATGACCTGGAAGCGTTTCTCGAAGCGGTTATCACATATAAAGACTGCGCCAATGTGTCTGACGAGAATGCGCTTCGAGGGCTCTCCATCTTGCTCGAGGGGACAGCCGCTACGTGGTGGCAAGGCGTGAAGGGTACAATAAGCGAGTGGAGTGAGGCCGTTAGCGCGCTGCGCGATGCCTTTAGCCGCAAGTTGCCGCCGCATCTCGTATTCCGCGAGATTTTTTCTCGCGAACAGCGAAATGACGAGGCAAGTGATCTCTTCGTCTGCCAAATACGGGCCCTATTCGCGCAATTGCCGTATGCGCTCCCGGAAAGGGTTCAATTGGACATGACTTACGGTCTGTTGCACCGTAAAATACGGAAGAGGATTACTGCGAGCGAGACGGACTCTTTCGCTACGTTGCTACGCCGATGTAGGGATGTTGAGTTATCCCAAAGGGAAAAGACTGCAGACGTGGTAACGCAGAGAGCCCCCGTCAACAGTGGTTCCACCGGAGAGAGGCGTCCCCGTTGCTCCTTCTGCCGCAATTTTGGACACAGCGCCGAAGAATGTCGGAAAGCAAGGGGTACTAAAAGGTCGACGGACGGCAGCAGCGACGCATCTCCTACGGATT
>KZ308251.1:1279583-1322641 GCA_000376725.2 Ladona fulva | reverse complement strand
ATGTCTATGTCTATGTTTGTACCCTGCAAACCGCCTTTCGGCGTGTGGCAGGGGGTGCATGCACCATGACTCAATTTACTTAATCGATTATTTTCGCGTATCGTTCGCGGAAAAAATGAGTTCTTGAATCTATTTGTTCTGGCATCTATTTCTCTGATCTTTCTCGCATTATCGGAACGGCCTATGTAGCATGGTGAACGCATTATATCTGCTCAATCATCTCTAAACTTGCTTTCTCTGAATTTATCCAGTAAGTGAAATTATGACCTAAATTCAATGGTGAAATTATGACCTAAATTTCGAATCTACCTTTATTTCTTCTTTCAATCTTCCCCATTTATACAACATAATATATTCCTACTACTTTTCGTCTGATTTTGCTTCTATTGGCTCTATCTCTTTAGCGATTCCAGGCCCAGAGATGACTTGGAGGAAACTGCTGGTATAATACCACAATGATTTTCCACATTCTCATGATGTCGACTCAGATTCTTGAATCGTAAAATTATATCCCGAGCACTCACACATATCAGTGTATAGATTTTACTGTAATTTAAATTTAAAGTGGAGGGGAATATAAATGGCTATTGGCTCAAATGGAGCTGCTATTTGCCGCCTCACTTATCAAGTTATCATCAACATGGGATGATATTCAGTAGATGGGTCTGTTGCAGTTCTGCACTCCGTCCCGTTCACAGCCGATAGCTTCATTTCTTCATTTTTCCTAAACTTAATATTAAGCATTTTGAATATTTTAGTAAACTATATCTCCTTCCTTTCACCATTCCTCCTAATATTATCTTGAGACTATAGAGTGTGATTGATTGATTTCACTGTGTTGGTTCGTGGATACCCAAGTGGGCTACGGGTTCAGATTGTCGAAAATTTATAAAACATTATTTTATTTTAGAATGTGAAACGCGCTCTATCTACCACATTGGACACTAATGCCACCTTTCGAATTATCAAATGAACGACATCTCCAAGTGGGGAAAATCTGTCTCTTGGTATCTCGCGTTTAGTTAACTTTCTGCTTACTTTTGGAAGGCTAGCGAGGCATAGAAAATGCATCAATGCATTTTTTCAGCACAATATCAATGAAAGAATCGCTATTTTTCAATTGTAATTCCGTTTTTCAATTTAATTCAAAATTTGATATAGACCGCAGAAGGAAATCCTTCAAGTTATATTCTTAGAAAGACTTAAACAAGATTTTTCTATGCGTTTGTCTCTCGATATCCTTTGATTCATTAAAGTCTATCAGGGTATAAGGCACCTGCTAGCAGGAACTGAAAGTTATTCTTTTCTTTCTCATAATATTATTAGCCGTAAGTTGTGTTTATTTTCTCATTATGTCATATTGATTTTCACTATTAAATTGACTCTTGTGACAAAATTTTGTTTATGATGTTATGTATGTACAGACATGAGCGAAAATACCCAAATTGTCTAGAGCGCGCATGGATCTTCTGCGCATGTCTCAAACACCGGTTCGGCTTGCAAGGTAAAGCGGTAGGTAGAGCAAGCTGCCGGAATCCTGCCTTTAAACGTATGGGAAATCGGTAACCCGCATCAGGTTTTATGGACTTTTAGAACATATTATAAGTAAATTCATTTTAATTTGAGCCGTTTTGTAATTTCTAAGGTTCAAGTAGCGTAAATTGATAATTTAAAATCTGTATTTTAAGAGAAATACGCTGTAAAAGAGAAAAACCTGGGTGCGTGTGCTAGCAGCCGGTTTCTTTCCTTTGAGTCGTATTGGAGGTCAGATCCTTGGTATAGCAAACTTTCTTTTTATATTGAATCATTTAAATATTTTTATGGTTTCAGTAATGTAACTCTGTAGACTACATCTGGCTTATGAAAGAAATATCGCTGTGGAAGTGAAAAACAATTTTGCTGATGCCATGATAGGCGTGGATTAACGAGGAAACCTTTGTTAGAGGAGGAAGAGTAAATTTTAATTTTTAAATTCAGAATTAAAAGTAATTCCATACTTTGAAGGAAAGGTTCCTTTTTAATTAAACTATAATAATATAATTTATAATTGAAGTGTACTTTCAAGAGAACAAACANTAAATATAAAATAAATATCATTTTTATATTTAAAGCAAGAATTAAAGTAAAATTCATTCAGTTTGAAATTACCTTTTTCCAAGTATAAAGAAATAAGAAATATTTATTTGATGCAATGAAGTCAACTAGGTACTGTTTGTAGGCGTACCTTTTCGCAAGAATTTAAAGAAATGCTATATATTGTTTTCGGGTTTTTGAATAGAATAATTTCACAGAAAAACACTAAATCAAAAATAGTTGTTAATACCTTGACATAAAGTTATGCTTCGTATAATTTTCCGACGTTATTTGCTACTTAAATGCACATTTCCCCCAGAAGTTCCGTGCCCGACCGCACAACTACTTTTGAATCGCCGCGGAAAATAGTAGGGTATTACGGATGAGTTGGCGACAGATTTACCTTACTGCGCAGCCGAGATAAGAGCTCTATATATCCTTATTCTATGTGACGAATCTACGGAGTACGCATGTACGTAGTAACCATTCAATGATTAAGCTCCCAAATATCACTCGTGGCTATAGTTTAAAGTGAATTATTTTGACTTTTTAAGGCTGAAGTTTATTCAGAGAGTGAGTCAATGTGGTTCCTGGTGCTTTTTCCAAGACTTGGTGAAGGTATTGAGGAAACATTACGGTCTCTCCAAATATCACCTTGATGATACATTTCCTGGATTGATTGATATCCGACGATTTCTTGTGCAAAATGAAGAATTAAATCATTAATTTGGATTCTCCATCCAGATTCATACGTGAAAATATCTGACGTAAAGACTTTGCCCCATTTTGAAACCAATGAGACTAAAAATTTTAATTGAAGATTTTATCGAAAAAGAGTTGAATTTGCGTCATCCTTGAGCAATGAGATAATGGTTTTCCTTGGCTGAAATAGCTTTCAGTTATCTTTATAATTTTGCCTCCTTTTTCCTGTTTGTGTCCCACACCAGAAAAAAATAATCGGTATCTCATTTACAAAACTACAGATAAGAAAAGGTATCGTATATCTCGTTTTTTATGAGCCATGAACTGTATTTACAGATAGCATCTACTACATGAACCAATACACCTGTAATTAAGTTTGCCAGATTGTTAGATGTATTTATTTACTTTTTTATTTGAAGTTAATTAAGTAACTTATTTTAGGTCTTGTAATATTTTTATCGTGTAGTAATTACATTTGTTAGGTTAAAGAGTTAAAATAAACTATTTTCACCGATCATTATGCAAATATTTTAGGAAAAATATACCATTGCCGCAATCTCCAATAGATTATGGTATCTTATACGGCAAATTGAATTTTATAGAAATCACTTTGATATAGTTTAGTTTGCATTTGACTAATGAAAGAGAATGAAAATTAGTAAATGATTTTAATGATGCTTATTCGTTAAATTAACGGCATTTTGCGTAATAAATCGGATGTGATTATAATAACCAGATGAGTATGTAATACTAGCATCTTCTTATACATTTTTCAAGTCTTTCCCAAAAGGATAGAGGCTTTTCACTCTACACGTCGAAAATCAGTAACTCATTCATCAAATATTTTAGTCTGTTAACAAATGTAAAACTTAATTGGTTGATTTACATTTACAACTGATGTTTACGGTAAGACTGAAAGGCCTTAATACGGAAAAGCTATTACTCATAAAATCCTATTAGGGGATTTTTGATTATTCTTGTCTTGAAGTCTATTTAACGACCAAATTTCATCGTAAACTTCATTGCTGGTACTATATAATATCCTTGTAAGTGAAAGTGTATCTTTCATTCTTCTACGCTGGTATATCTCTTTCGAATTTGTCTATGTCTATGTTTGTACCCTGCAAGCCGCCTTTCGGCGTTTGGCAGGGGGTACATGCACCATGACTCAATTTACTTAATCGATTATTTTCGCGTATCGTTCGCGGAAAAAATGAGTTCTTGAATCTATTTGTTCTGGCATCTATTTCTCTGATCTTTCTCGCATTATCGGAACGGCCTATGTAGCATGGTGAACGCATTATATCTGCTCAATCATCTCTAAACTTGCTTTCTCTGAATTTATCCAGTAAGTGAAATTATGACCTAAATTCAATGGTGAAATTATGACCTAAATTTCGCATCTACCTTTATTTCTTCTTTCAATCTTCCCCATTTATACAACATAATATATTCCTACTACTTTTCGTCTGATTTTGCTTCTATTGGCTCTATCTCTTTAGCGATACCAGGCCCAGAGATGACTTGGAGGAAACTGCTGGTATAATACCACAATGATTTTCCACATTCTCATGATGTCGACTCAGATTCTTGAATCGTAAAATTATATCCCGAGCACTCACACATATCAGTGTATAGATTTTACTGTAATTTAAATTTAAAGTGGAGGGGAATATAAATGGCTATTGGCTCAAATGGAGCTGCTATTTGCCGCCTCACTTATCAAGTTATCATCAACATGGGATGATATTCAGTAGATGGGTCTGTTGCAGTTCTGCACTCCGTCCCGTTCACAGCCGATAGCTTCATTTCTTCATTTTTCCTAAACTTAATATTAAGCATTTTGAATATTTTAGTAAACTATATCTCCTTCCTTTCACCATTCCTCCTAATATTATCTTGAGACTATAGAGTGTGATTGATTGATTTCACTGTGTTGGTTCGTGGATACCCAAGTGGGCTACGGGTTCAGATTGTCGAAAATTTATAAAACATTATTTTATTTTAGAATGTGAAACGCGCTCTATCTACCACATTGGACACTAATGCCACCTTTCGAATTATCAAATGAACGACATCTCCAAGTGGGGAAAATCTGTCTCTTGGTATCTCGCGTTTAGTTAACTTTCTGCTTACTTTTGGAAGGCTAGCGAGGCATAGAAAATGCATCAATGCATTTTTTCAGCACAATATCAATGAAAGAATCGCTATTTTTCAATTGTAATTCCGTTTTTCAATTTAATTCAAAATTTGATATAGACCGCAGAAGGAAATCCTTCAAGTTATATTCTTAGAAAGACTTAAACAAGATTTTTCTATGCGTTTGTCTCTCGATATCCTTTGATTCATTAAAGTCTATCAGGGTATAAGGCACCTGCTAGCAGGAACTGAAAGTTATTCTTTTCTTTCTCATAATATTATTAGCCGTAAGTTGTGTTTATTTTCTCATTATGTCATATTGATTTTCACTATTAAATTGACTCTTGTGACAAAATTTTGTTTATGATGTTATGTATGTACAGACATGAGCGAAAATACCCAAATTTGCAGGGTAACATAAGATTATTATTATAGAACACTTTATTCGGCGAGGTTACACCTAAACTCTGCAGTCATACATTTACATATAATTTCAGTGATTAAAAATTATATAAAAAAATACATTAAAAAGTAAAGGATAGGGTTGCGGGGAAAAAATCCTCGGCTGAAGGCTTTCAGAAAAAAACCCTCGGTGCGGGAAAACGATCACAAAGAAGGGGAGCGAAAAAAACCCGCGAAAACACAGATAGAAATGAAGTAATAAAATCGTAAAATCAGGTGTAATAAAAATAAAATGAATTCAAATGTTGGCATTTCCGTCCCGTCCTATGATGGGGGTTCCATGGAGAGTGCATGGTCATCAACTACGGGTGGGGTCTTGTGCCTGAAAATAATGAGGTAGAAAAGTAGACGGAAAGAAAACAGTACATTTCGGGTGGTTTTCACTTGTGTGTTTTTCAATACAAAAGAGAGGATATAAGGATAAACTACAATGGTTAAGCTCGGTAAATAATATTCTATATTTAAGTATCATATATTGGTAATTGGACCATATATTTCTTCCAAGGACTTAATTTGCTCTTTAAGTAACAGCACCTGATCCCGCTGAGTGTCTACCTCTTTTTCTATTCCTTTTATTTCTTCTTTTACCCCCCGAATTTCCGTGGAATTACCGCTGGTCTGGTTTTCTAAACTTATCAGGTTATCTACTATTTTCGCGTTCGAGATTTCTAAGTGTTCAATTCTCGCCTTTTGTTCGCTTAATTCGACGGTGAATGCACTACGCATCTCATTCATGAAACTCCATAATTTCTCCCGTTCGTCATTCCTTTGCTTCTCCTTCCGTAATTCTTTTTTCCGTTCAACATCCCTTCTTTTTTCTTTCTCCTCCCTTCTTTTTTTCTTTCTCCTCCTTCTCACGTATCTCCCTTTCAATTTGTTCTTTCTTATTACTAGCCAACATCCTCATTATTTCCTCCATCATACTCTTCTCGGGTTCACTGGTTTTCTCCTGCGCAATTTCCTTCTCCAGCTCGTCTATGCCCCAAGCTCCAACTAGCGCGTTTTCTACAGATTCTTCCGAATCGATAATCGCTTTCCTTTCACGGTATTGACCATAAGCTCCGTCCCTATCCGCCATTCTCTGATTATTTAAACCAGATTTCCTAACAGATACGTGGTCATCAAAAACTACTCCTCGCTGAATGGTTTTTTCGCGGAATTGTCCTCTTTGATGAACACACCTTACCTTTTGACCGAAGTTTGGCGCCAAACAAGTCACCAACTCCTCACAGAACACAATTGGGAAGGAAATAGGGTTCTAAGTCTTCCCTCCGCCGAGGTCCACCGGGGAGAATCAACTACATGAACAGGATTGGCCCATGGAACGGGATAGTTAGCGTGAGAAGGAAGTTAGAAAGCGAACTTCGCAACTTTATCGGGCCCAACGTTGGGCGCCAGTTGTAACGGTCACGTTTTGTTCCCGATACGTAATTGTGAATTAATTGCTTAACTCAATTGCAAATAAATTGTATTTCGTGATTTCAATTTACAATAAACAAAGATTCACAGACGACACCTTCCTCTCGAATTTGGACTGGCGTTTTTCTCCGTCCTTCCGTCTCCGATTCCAGCCCTCCAGTCCTTCTTCCTTTCACCTTCCTCTGATTTCCCCTTTTTCATAGTACCCTCTCCTCATTGGGAATCCTGGGAACTTCCCCACCTAATTACCACCGGGGTTACCGGTTACCGGGGGGTTGTGACACCGCAATACAAATTGCGGTGTCAATTCAAAGTTATTATAAACATGTTAGTACTAACAATGTTAAAAACTATCAAATCGATGGTAATAACGCTAACAGTGTTAGTAGAAGTGGGGGAGATACTTGGCATTGATGTGCTGTGAAATTAATTCACATTGTCCTTGTTCAGTAGCATGTTTGAGACTGTGTTTTTGAAGGAATTAAATGAGAGGCCTTTAACGTTGGGGTTGGGTAGATCGTTCCAATACCTAGCTCCGAGAACGGTAAAAGATTTAGAACAAATTTCCGTTCTGTGGGGGGGAATTGTGAGCTTACCTGATGAACGAGTTCCAAATGTGTGTGTGCTGTTAAGACCATAAAGTTATCAACGAAGAGAGATAAGTTGGACAACATTGGTTGAGTATTTTGTGTACGAGGTTTAATGTATGAAGCTTCCGTCTGGAGTCTAGTCGTAGCCAATTCAGTTCTTTCAGGAGATGGGTTATGTGGTCGAATTTCTTAGCGTTGAAGATAAATTTAATGGCGTGATTGAAGGCACGATTTAGCTTAACTCCAGCAGGTGAAGTGAGTTCATTAAGAAGCACATCACAATAATCAAAGATGGGAAAGATCAAGGCTTGTCTTCTTCAATTATATAGGTAATATGTTTTTATGCCTTTTGAGGTTATGAAGCGTGGAGTATGTTCTTCTGCATATGTTATTTACATGAAGCATCCAAGTAAGGGATTGGTCCATGTGTACACCGAGGATCTTAACGGACGTGCAGTACGCAATTTCCTTGTCGTCGATCTTGATTTTAGGTATATGCAGATAGTCAATGTTGCTAAGAATCCGGCGGCTCCCAAAAATTATGGCTTGAGATTTATTTGGATTAATGTTCAAAGCTATGGAATTCAGCCATTTATGTAACCGAGGGAGATCCCGATTAATAAGTTCGAGGGATTTAATTAGCTTTTTCGGGTCATCGGATAGATAAATCTGTAGATCGTCTGCATACAGGTGGTAGGAAGTATAATAAATGATAGTATACTTTGATTAATATACTTGTGTAGATTCCGAATGTAGAGGGAGAACAGTAGTGGACCAAGTATAGAACCTTGAGAATCCCCGTGATTGATAGGGCTCACATCAGAATACGAACCATTAATTTGGCAGGTTTGGGATCGACCAGCGAGATAATTGGTGAACCAAGATACTAGGAGAGAGGTTGAGAGTTCGCAATTTGGCTAGGAGTAAGTTAGTATCTACGGAATCGAAGGCCCTGCTTAGATCGATAAGCACAAGAATGGTAATCTTCCTACCATCCATTGCAATCTTAATGTCATGGAAAAACCCCATAGGTAGGGGAGAAATTAAAGATATAAGTGATGTAAGGGAGGAGGACGGGAATCATTAAGTGAATAATGTTGATAGGATATAAAACAGATGTATACTTTTCCACAGATAACAGATGTATACTTTTTCTGTGGAAAAAGTATACATCTGTTTTATATGATGAATTTCCACAACATCACGGCCTCCTCTGTAGATTAAATGTTGATAGGAATATCATCTATGCCTATGGCTGAGGATTTCGTAGTTAACAAGGATTTTCTCACGAAATTATTAGAAAGGAAGCTGAATTGAAATTCTGGGAAATTAGTCGGAACTTGACTACTCATAGAATTTAATTAATAACAGTTTTCTTAGATTACATATCGGGCATATCTGTGATAATGTTGGTGACAGTAAGTAAGAAAATATGACTGTTCCATGCACCTGTTCTCCTTCCGTTAGAGAATCAGCGAATCGGAGGTCCATAACGAATACGTCCATACGAATTCATTCAATCTGCACACCCTGTAACTCATACATTAGAGCTGCCATCGCGTATATGCAACGTTTTCATCAATGCCTTTCTTAAAATTAGGTCCGTCCTTCTAAATGGGTGTCTGCTACGGAGCCGATGCCTATGCTTCATTCCTATAAACCGAACTCCCCCCCACAATTCGCAGAAAAAAGTACCGTAATCCTTCGGAGGGACTCCTTACAGGGATGCAACGTGTTGCACTGAAGGAGGTTTTACGATTATCCCTAATCTTATGTTACCCTGCAATTCTGGTTATTTTCTCTCATGCCTGTGCATGCATAAACGCGTCAGGCGTTCCTCAGGGAAGTATTTTTAGGATCTTTACTTTTTTTTAAATATATATTAATGATATGGCGGAAATCTGAAGTGTAAGATCAGGCTGTTCGCTGACGATTGCTTGGTTTACAGAGAAACTGACAGTTTAGATGATTGTCTTCTTCTACAGGCGGATATTGCTGTTTGGACTGACTCAAATAAAATGATCGTAAACACAGGAAAAATTATCCAATTCTGCAGAAGAAGAACTCAAGAGAGATCGCATATCAATCATTAGTTAGGCCCATGTTGGAATATGGCGCAATAGCAAGGGGTCCACAGGCAGTAAGACTGATTAAAGAAATTTAGATGGTGCAGAGAACGGCGGCACGTTATGTCCTTAACAATTTTAAAATATCTGCGAGCGTAACGGAAATGTTGTAAATTTAAATGGTAAGCTAGAGTGGGAGAGTTTAGAGGACAGAAGGGAACGTAGGAAATTATAAGTATAATATATATAATAAGTCTATATCGCGCCTATATTGGCACTCCATCATGGGCATATTTCAGGAGTAGGTTTTCAAACCCCTCATACCTAAGCAACAAGGATCATGCGTACAAGATAGAACCTCTCTCACAAACAACCAACATTGCAAAATTTTCCTTTCTGAATAGAACCATTGGAAAATGGAAGACCCTCCCTTCAGAAATACTCACTCCATTTCCTTTACATGAGCGTACTTTTAAGGCAAGGCTACGTGAACTGTATTGACTGGGATTCACGGGGGTTTGGCAGAACTCACGGGGCTTAGCAGTTCCTCAAACTTGATTCACATAGAAGATGGCGATTTGTGGGTGACCTCCGCTTACGAAGAGCGAATTGATTGGGGACCAATGCTTAGATATGCGGTGTAGTTATAAGAGATATTCAGATGGACTTTGCAGGACTGTGTGCGTATTCTGTTATATGGTGTTCTCTTGTGTATTTTGTATTATATGATTCTATATATTGATATATTGGGTCATTTTGTGTGACTGACAAGGATACGGGGTACTGTACTGATAGTTTCAATGTTTTGTGGTAGTATATGTAAGCGGGAATGTCTTTATAATCCTTGCCACTGGAACATTGTTCCACTTGTAAGGTTTTTGCCTAATAATAATGATAATAATAATAATAAGAATAGTAATAAAAGAGTGTAAATCATTTTTTTGGGTTCTTAAGGTAATCAGGTTGTTCCCCACTGATTTAAGGTATGGAACAATAAACGCTGGTGTTAATAAATGAAGAGTGGCTGCTGGTAGCACGCATTTAATTATATTCACATTTATTACGATAAACAATGATTTCGTACAATTATTCACAGGAGCCTTAAATTGGAAGAAAATGTGATTTTCTACAAACATGGCGTTAATTTAAATAGAACACGAGTATTGTATATACTTATGTAAGACTACTTTCTACATGATTTGTTAATGGCGTGCATTTGTGCATTGGCCACGGACACACTTTTTCGTATTCTTATCGAAATACGATCCCATCCTACATTTCTGCAATGATTTTTTGAAAGTTCCATCCGGATTGGAAACGCAGTTGTAATATCTGGTGCAGTCCGGAGGATAAGGAAAGTAACCAGGGTTTTTGCAGACGAATGAATCTGTCATTTGAGTAGTAGTTGGGGAATCGGTTGGAGTGGTTGGCTTCGGGGATGTGGTTGGCTTCGGGGAATCGGTTGTAGTGGTTGGATTTGGGGTAGTGGTTGGATTTGGGGATGTGGTAGTATCCAATACCAGATAGGGGTAAATTATTGGGTAGTTACCAACGAATGTTTCCACACATTCGTAATTGAAAGGCGTTCCCTTCATGTTCAACTTCTGGCCGTTATACTGACAAGGCGGTAAGGGGTCCTGGGGGCAATATGGGTTGTTTTGAATCAAGAGATCACATTCAGTACTTATAGGATTGTAAGAGGTAGGAACCTCGCACTCCAACGCAGAATCTTCTTTGGTGGTGCACCACCAATATTTGCTGCATGTGTATGGGTCTGGTAGAAACTGATCTTTTTGCATGTTATAAGGGCAAACGAACTCCTTGTACCTGCAATGATAGATCAATGGTCAATTTAGGCGAAGATATTATTGCAGAAATATATCCAAGAAATTAAAAACATGTACTCTCAAATAAATAATAACTGTTTCTCACAGTTGCTATTCTTTGGAAAATCAGTTCAAAAACTCGACTTGATCGGCTGGAAATTCACCGCGTTATAGCAAATCAGATTTATTGCTTATCTTAGAGCTTTGCATTTAGCTTGTTTTCCTTTATATACATGGAAAGAGTATGATAAACTTCTGTGATAATGCTGTCAAGTTTTGTGTTTTAGATATTCACTTGTTCTTAATGGTGACATCACTGATTAATGCCATATATGACAAATTAAGCTCAAATTCAGTTGAATATATTGAATGGTTCATTGGTTCTTTAATTCTTATATATGCAAAAATCAGAATGTCTGTCCTACCATTTGTCCCTCCTCCTCTCTATCTAACAAGGAGATGCCACGAAATATGCCTGGTAATCAATAATTGTTGGCCGGCGATTTAACTCTCTTTAAGAAATTATCAGATCTTTATCAAGGCGTGACAATACCAACACCTTTAAACATGTGCGTAAGTTGCAATATTCGTCGAAAAATAATCGGGTTAGAAGAGCGAGTGGGCATTATCGCTTAGGCACCAATGAGAAGAACCGAAAAAAAATATTCCTTAACGTAAGGTTTGAAATCACACTGGAATTGAGCTCGCTTATTTTACTGCTCCCATGCTGTCACTTGCCTGTCGACGCTAGCGACCGCGACCTTTCAATTTTTAAGTTTCTTTCATGATGCTCACCGCTATTCGGGGGTGTTCATCTTCTAACGTAGCCATGGAAAAACAAGTGAAGATTTGTATTACTCTTATCTGCAGCAATTGATAGCAATCTAGCTCCTTTATCCTGTTGCTACACGTCTCCGAGGCATGAGTCGCAGTTACAATCGTATATATTAATGCAAATAATGATTTTTTGGCCGTCAATGAGTGATTACATACAGTCATATAAAATTCTTAATTCAGTGGAAAAAAATAAGAATGAAAATAATAATGTATCTAACCGGATTACGTGTAAATCCAACACTGTAACCACTGCACCAACACGTTCCACAATATGTTTAACTAGCTTAAAATTATGAAAAGAAAATAATTTATTAAAAATAAACTAAAAATAAATAAAAAAGAACCACATTACACATTTGCTACATTTCACCGCATCAACGTCAATTAGAAAACAAAGTAATCGTCCCACACTTGGTTTCGGGACTATTGAGCGCGCTACAATTGAGCGCGCGACAATTGAGCGCGCGACAATTGAGCGCGTGACAATTGATTCATTCTAATTAAAATAGAAATTGAATTCAAAGAAAACCTAGGTTGAAAATTAGGGTTTCTACATTATAGGTTCCCGAAAATCCATAATTGATGGCCTCTAACCACGCACCAACACGTTCCACAATAGACTTACCTGGCTTAAAATTATGAAAAGAAAATAATTTATTAAAAAAAAACGAAGGCCCATTTGCGAGAACCCCGTTACACTTTTGCTACATTTCATCTCCTCTATCATAAAAAAATATTTCGTTCAAATCGGCGGAGCATATTTCGTGGCCTCTCCTTGTGAGTAATTATGCATATTAAAAACTTAACCAATATCCGTCGATGCATCTACAGGTTACAAATATCGTACATTATATGATCATAGACATACAAATGGCACCGTCGTTCTTAGAAGAATTAGGTGCATATGGTATATATTGTAACTGGTCAGCCTGTGCGCTGAAGGCTGTACAGGCCATGTACAGGCGCCTCACCGAGAGGGGAAATTGACAAACGAACAGTGAAAAAAAGAGAGGTAAGAAAAAAAGAGAAAAGGGCGTGCGGTGCCTCATGAGGAACGAGGACTCCTGTCATCCTCCTAACCCAGGTGTTGCGTTTCCTGTCTTTGTATAGTTTGAAGTCGCTGAGTTATTGCTGCATTTAACACCCAAGTCTCACTTCCATATGTCAAAACTGGTAGAATGCATTATGCATAGAAGACCTTTCTCTTCAAGACCATCGGCATTTTCGACTTCAGAGTATGGTTGTTCCTTTCGAAAGCACTCCATCCTAGTTTCATTCTTCGATTCACTTCATTAATCCTGTTTTTCTCTCCTGCTGTAACCAGTTTTCCCAGGTAAGTGTACTTCGAACAAACATCAAAAGGTACCTCTTGTAGTAGGACTGGTACTTGTGCTGCAAAAGAATTATACATTACCTTAGTTTTCGATAAGTTTATCCTGGGTCCTTTTTTCTTCCCCGCCGTGTTCAGTTCTTGAAGTCTTTGATGCTAGATCTTCTCCGCTGGTTGAGAAAAGTACTATATCATCTTCGAAACGCAAACTATCGATGTACTCTCTATTGATTCGTAGGCCTCTTTCCTCCCAGTCTAAAGTTTTAAAAACTTCTTCCAGAACAGCTATAAAAAGAATTCGTGAAAAGCAACTGCCTTGTCTCACTCCCTTCTCAATCCGGAATTCCTCTGTTTCTTCATGCAGCATTACAGAGGCTGTTGCGTCCTTGTAGATGCTGCGTAAAAGTTGGATGTACTTGGTATCTATCCCTTGTTTCCCCAGTGCCTTCAGTGTGGAGGAGGTACTTCCCGAGCCAAAGGCCTGGGCATAGTTCACGAAGAAGAGTACTAGTGGCATCTCGTATTCGTTCATTTAGCTGATAATTTCTTGCAGCGTGTGGACGTGGTTCATAGTACTAAATCTATTGCGAAATCCAGCTTGTTCTCTGGGTTGGGAAGCAACCAGGGACGTTTTCATGCGTGCAGCTATTACTCTCATGAAGGTTTTGTAAATAATAGGAAGGAGGCTGATGGGGCGGTAGTTCTTCAAATCTTTCTTGCGTCGTTTCTTTTGCAAAAGGTCAATCTTTGCATGGTTTCAGTTTTTCGGAATTCTCCCTTGTATAGGGCATTTAGTGAACAACTGCGCTAGAACGCGGACGCTGTAACACCAAGTTTCAGATATTCTGCTAAAACTCCATCAGCTCCTCAGGAAGTTCTCTTGGGTTCTCAACCGGGTGAAGATGTTGGATGGCTCCGACGTTTCGGCAGCAACCACTGCTCCTTGAAAATGGCAGCAGTGGTTGCTGCCGAAACGTCGGAGCCATCCAACATCTTCACCCGGTTGAGAACCCAAGAGAACTTCCTGAGCAGCATTCACCGGGAAAGCATTAGATCTTTCTCCATCAGCTCCTCCTGCCTTTCCATTCTTCATCTTCTTGATGGCCTCTATGACTTCTTCTGGGAGAATGGAGGGGGGATTTTCTGAATTTTCTGTTTCTTCTTGGTTTTCCTCTTCAACATTTTCTATCTTCTTGTATAAGTTGGTGAAGTATTCTGTTACTGTCCTCAGTATTGCTTGTCTATTGGAAGTTATTGTGCCATCTTCTTAGTGAATAACTGCGCTAGAAAGCGGACGCTGTAACACTAAGTTTCAGATATTCTGCTAAAACTCCATCTGCTCCTCCTGCCTTTCCATTCTTAATCTTCTTGATGGCCTCTGTTACTTCTTCTAGAAGAATAGAGGGAGGATTTTCTGAATTTAAAAATTGCTGGTCTATTGGAAGTTGTTGTGCCATCTTCCTTCTGGACGACCAAGATTTGTTTCTTTCCCATTTCTAGGCGTTGTCTGACCCTCTTCATGCTCTTGTTTTTCTCTATAGCCTTTTGCACAGTTCTTTCGTTAAAATTCCTCACATATTCCTTCATAGCCACTCTGATAGACTTGCATAGCTCGACATATTCGATATTTTCCTTTGGCAAGTCTGAGTGCTTCAGTTACTTTCGCTGTTTCATCATTTTACTGGTTCTGTCGCTGAACTTCTTATCCTTTGGTCTTTTTGGTGTACTTGCTACTTCTTCTGCCACTGCTTTCACGACTTCCATGACTTTGGCTTCCAGTTAACTTCTTGAAGTGCTGAAAACCTATTTCTAAGTTCCAGCTGGAACTCTTTCCTATTTTCTTCTAATTTTCTAATACTTACATCTTGTTTCCTGTTTGAGACCAGCTTCTTTCGCTCCATTCTGACGTTAATCTTCATTAGGTTTATTTCATCTGCAAATTTAAATAAGAATGAATAGCCGTACGAAGTCTAAACAAGCACCAAAAGAAAGCAAATTAAATGAACATTCTTATTTTGGTGGTGAAACATTGCTTTTGATTCAAAAGTGCGAGGATTGTGTTAAAATACACGAACATTTTGTGAAATTTTGTAGTTGTAAACAACCGGTCCTCCTGACGATTAAGCCAGTTGTTGAATCCGAACTTATGCATATTCCTAAACTTTGATCAGGGTTTATTTCATTATCAAAATTAAACATTTCAGGTGAATGTTTCCCCTATCTTACGTGTTAATCGATTACCACAGTATCACGGGTTTTGTTTTGGAGTCAATTGGGGCATCTTTAGATTTTGGCTAAACACCAATTTATTTATGATACATCAGTATTATGCTTTATAGAAGGACGAATTCCGCTTCGGATTTGTTTTCTATATTGTTACTCCCTTAGCGTTGTTTATTTGATTGTCGCGGTCACTCAAACGCCTGCATTCCTTTGAAAATATTTGACGCATAAAGCGATTGGTGTATTATTGAAGTTGGTGGTTTATGTTTGGATGGCTTTATTCGTCGTTGATGTTAATTTTTTATTCGTTCTGTCTTCTTTGTTTCTTTGGTTCACCATTTGTGAAGTTGGTGATCTGGGTTTGGGTGATTTTCTTTTATGTTTGTCGTTTGAATTCATTTGTGTTCTCTAATTGGTTTCTTTAGTTTGCCATTTAGGAAGCTTGAGGACTATTTTTACTTTTCCATTGAGAATCAATGGGCAATTCCGCTAGTTTTTAATAATTCAACATATAGGTAAAATATTATACCAGTCATAACCAGACGAGAAAATATTCAGCTTACTAAATTAACGCTCTTCAATAGAAATCGTAGTGGCAAAAGTTAGAAAAGTAAAGGATTAGTTTTCCACTTTTGTGAAATCTCTTTTTCGGAAATTGCTTCAGTGTACAGACATGGCTTCCGTTTGTGTTTTATAATGTTTATAGATTTTTTATTCAATCGAAACGAAAATAAACAATTTTGTATATGCACAATAGTAACGATATTATGAATTATATTTAAAATATAAAATTTATTTCATTCATCTGTATTAACTATATAGTCGAGTGGAGAGTGCATACCCGTAGAAAACTTACTTACGCGCACGCGTGACGTGTAAAGCTTGGTATTCTTTATGTTAAGTGATCGCCTGGGTACTGTGAAGCCTAACTAGGCGAGGTACACAGGCGAGACATTTGAGCGCATCACATAACTAAACTTAACGTAAAAACCACGTTATATAAATTTCTGACAGAGAACATAATTTCTAGAATACTGTTATAGTTAGATATCTCTTTGCTTAATCACCGATGAATGCAGTTTTTCGTTTAAATTTCGTTGGCAGTATTTATGTTTATCTACGTATGATAGCAACATTTTAAAATGGTATAACCTTGCTCTTAAAATAATCAAATAGGTCTTTGATGCAGTAGAATCAATATCGCTCCGAAGAGAATATTTCCTTGTGCAACACCTTTTGCGTGCGTATTTTATGCAATTAAATTCTGTCCAACGCAACTCGCAAAGATCTGTTATCGAGAAAAGATTTCATCCACTTGACTCGCTTTTATCAATATCGTACGCAGTTAACTTTTAAATTACTTCCATATGGAACAATATGCCAAAAGTTTCCCTGAAATCTAGATATAGGAGGTTGGCTCTATTACTTATATATATGCTGACTCAGTTACTCTATATATAAAAATGTTTAAGTCGGTCTTAAAGTTTGCGGAACTCATGCTAGCTGTGAGTAATGTTCTGCATTTTCAGTAAGATGCTTATTAATCTCGCTTTTATTTATTTATATCTCTAATTGATACATGAAGCCCACAACATATCAATTTAAATACTCATTAGTTATAAACACAAACAACCAATCACTAACAGGAACAATTCGAATAGCCGGGACTCAAACCTGGGACCGTGGGGTAGGAGCGGTAACACACTAACGACTCCACCACCGCAGCCTGTAGCGGAGTGCTTAGCTCCATTATATTAGAGAAGATCCAAGGGAGCGGAAATAATTAGTTTTCTATAAGTAACAGCATCACCCAGTTACTATCCAAAGAGTTTTAAGGATGACAGGATTTGATTGGATTGGATTTTGCAGAATGGAAATGTACGTCACTTGCAGATACATGATGTGAATGAAGAAACCAACTGTAGTGTAGGTCGAAACATTTACATCTGGTGCATGTCATTTAATTTGCATGTGTAAGGTATGTGATATCAAGTTAACATGCGATATTATTAGGTGTCGAAATTACGATCTAGTATCCATTAAAAGAAGGTTGAGTTTTAAAATGATTTTCCGTTTGCCAGCATCCCATTGTCTACTGTCCGACCTTCCAATCGAACAGATTACTTGTTTCATGAAAGTACTAGTGATATATTTTATCTGTTCTGTTCATACAACATTTAAGGATTACTCTCATTTGTAGATTTGTAGATTTTATATGATGAATAATTGTTGGAAGTTAAAAAGATTCGTGACTAGCAGATGAATGAGGGTAATTCAACGATAGGAAATATCCTAGAAAAACATACTTGCTTCTGCGCTACTAATTTCTTGAGCGCGTAGCTAACTCATCGGCATGAGTGAGTTGTCCCTAAAACCAAAGTTATTTCAAATTTTTTCAAAATTCACTCTCCATCTCCCACGGTTATTTCATAGATTGCACTAACCTGGAGAATATATTCTCTTGCATCAATTTGATAAATATTTATCAACGTAGGTAACTTACCTGCAAGCTCCTCCTACAGTGCAGGCTTTCTTGGTTTCGTCACAAGGCATGTTTTCGCCACAGTCCGACGCTTTATTCTCCTTGAACCGGTCATCTTCTAGTTGACAGTACACTAGTGTACTGCAATCCTTGCACATCAACCCTTCCTTGTCGCACTCTCTTACTGTCTGGTCCAGCCGTGTCATTGGCCGTGTTATGTTTGTGCTCAGGCTTGCCGATATCTAGAGAACATTATATATTATAAATAATTTCATCGTGCAAGCTTGTGTATTTGGGAGTGGAAGCCGGTTGATTTGAAGACGGTTAACACAAAAGAATTATCATCTAGAGAACCTTATATATTACAAATAATTTCATCGTGCAAGCTTGTGTATTTGGGAGTGGAAGCCGGTTGAGTTGAAGACGTTGAAGATAACACAAAAGAATTATCAACCGTGGCTTAACACCATGTTCAACACCAAGTTCATACAGGCTCTAATATCATTTCACGTAAAATTTTTCGTTTAGCGCAGTACGATTGATACTGAACGAAGGTTGCATGTCATTCGCAAATCACCCCATAGGGAGATTCCCAGAAATCGGTAATCCGTAATATCCGCCCCCAAAGTCGTGTTCCTCCTTGCGGCGGGTCTTTATAGCTCTAATAATTTAGTGACATGATCATCAGGGGCAATTCAATAATTCCGAAGATTACAAAGGAATAACAAGTGTGAAAAATAGCGACACGACTGGGACTCGAACCCAGGTCTCCCACTTTTCCATCACAAAGCATTCCCTTAACAGTGTGAGAGAGACGCGGCACGGTAGTTCAGTGGTTAGAATACCTGCCCGGAAAGTGGGAGACCTGGGTTCGAGTCCCAGTCGTGTCGCTATTTTTCACACTTGTTATTCCTTTGGGATTTTCCGTAGGTTTTTCATCTACTAAGACACCTTCCTTTCCTTTAATCCTTGTGATTTCCTGGGGGGAAATAACCTCATAACACCGCTATGTGAGCCGGCTGCCTCTGTGAGGACCTCGGACGGCAGGTTGTGCCACTATGTGGAGACTGCCAGTCTTGCTCACAAAGCATTCCCTTAACAGTGTGAGAGAGACGCGGCACGGTAGTTCAGTGGTTAGAATACCTGCCCGGAAAGTGGGAGACCTGGGTTCGAGTCCCAGTCGTGTCGCTATTTTTCACACTTGTTATTCCTTTGGGATTTTCCGTAGGTTTTTAATCTACTAAGACACCTTCCTTTCCTTTAATCCAAAGATTACCGTAAAATGGTGATAAAGTGACATCCAAAATTGACATAATTCTTTCTACCCCAATGGCAAGTATAGGCGGATGCAATATATTGATTATATGTTAGATAAATATTGAAGAAGATTTAATTGTTCAAATAAAGGTTTGAAAATTATTAACTAATAACAAAAATTTAGATGAATGAATTGAAATATTTTCCGCGGATTTACTAAAATATTTCGTGTGAACTCAAAGGTATACTGTTTCACTTGAGGGAGAAATTTTTCTTAACGGAAAAGGAGTAGCAATCTTACTAAAATAAGGAAATGAGTGTTAGAAATGAAATTTTTTGCACTTATATTTCTAAAATGTGTTAAGATTGTAAAATCTTCATCAAGGGTTAGGAAACCTTCATCCGAGTTTCGCATATTTATTTAGTACTTTTCATATTCGCGGTTTGATTTTATCGATATCTTGATCTTTGATATATCGATATTTGATTTTATAAATTATTAACAATAAACAATTTTTAAGATTTGTTACTTATCAAATGGTGGGAAATATTAATCTGTAGTTGGAATATCATTCATTTAAACGCAATGGTTTACTGTTTTACTTCAAAGAGAAGTACTTCGATAGGTGTATGGTATGGCGAAAAATGTGTAGATGCTTGGGAGACGAACGAAATACCAACGCCAAAGAGCTTTTAAAGCTGTGAGTTATTGTGAATCCTACGAACCGCATAACGTTCATAGAAATCGAGTATTTAATTTTTCTGAAATCTGCTACCATTCCCTTCAGTCATTTAATCATTAGGAAATTTATTCAAAATTTATCCAAGTTCAAATAAACTACCTATCAAATATGTATTTTTACGGAGTTATTACGGTCTTGCGACGGACACTTTCCGGCTTAGGAGGACCAGATACATGCGATAACAGATACATTTTTAAATTAAAAGATTTCTGTCGGGGGTTGGTTTATTTAGTGGTAATGATATAATAGTTATAGCTAAATATTTCGACGGATAAGTTGTACTCACGCCTGTGATCATCAAGATGAAGATGAAGTGTTCCATAGTTTCGGTATGACCGAGCAGAGAATAATGATACTCCGTTGATGTGAAGTTACTCGATAACTATCAGTCGTTTTAAGATTGGCATCCCTTATATACTAGCTTATCGGGATGATGGCGTGATACTTCTCACTATTTGAAATTTTTATCTCATTCTGGTAATACATTTCAATGTGCGTTTTAAATCAATATTTGGTACTTATAATAGTAATGATAGATAACGAGAGTTTTATCTTGTGCCAAAGCGTACAGATTTTCTTCTTGCTTTCGTAGTCTTAATTTCGTCAGGAATGGACAAAATGAGCTATAAATGTTTATTAGTAAAATTAGTTTGTTCTCTATAAGCGTAGAACTTCACCCTCTGCAAATCCGTTTCATGAGGAGAGCTCACTGCATTCTTGTTTTTGGCTTTGTTCTTCTACAGGAAGATGTTATCCCTTCTCCCGTTTATTTGGTATACGAGTTATGGAATAGTAGTAACAGTTATGGAAGTGGTAGCCAACTAAACCTATACACCCGTTTAAGGTCAAAAGCTCGTCCCTTAATCGTTTATCATATTTAGAAATTCTTCATTAAAAGTGAATATCCTCCCCTATAGTGGCGCAATACCATCCTAAAATTACCAAACTAAAGACTAATAAATTCCAATAGAAATTTCTATTAAGAAATATATGACAATTGATAGGATATTCTTTCGGACACCAATAGCTCTGGTTCTTCATCGCCGAAATATTCGTCATAGTTTTCGCTTAATTATCAAAATTCTCGTAATTAGAGAACCTTATATATTACAAATAATTTCATCGTGCAAGCTTGTGTATTTGGGAGTGGAAGCCGGTTGAGTTGAAGACGTTGAAGATAACACAAAAGAATTATCAACCGTGGCTTAACACCATGTTCAACACCAAGTTCATACAGGCTCTAATATCATTTCACGTAAAATTTTTCGTTTAGCGCAGTACGATTGATACTGAACGAAGGTTGCATGTCATTCGCAAATCACCCCATAGGGAGATTCCCAGAAATCGGTAATCCGTAATATCCGCCCCCAAAGTCGTGTTCCTCCTTGCGGCGGGTCTTTATAGCTCTAATAATTTAGTGACATGATCATCAGGGGCAATTCAATAATTCCGAAGATTACAAAGGAATAACAAGTGTGAAAAATAGCGACACGACTGGGACTCGAACCCAGGTCTCCCACTTTTCCACCACAAAGCATTCCCTTAACAGTGTGAGAGAGACGCGGCACGGTAGTTCAGTGGTTAGAATACCTGCCCGGAAAGTGGGAGACCTGGGTTCGAGTCCAANTACCAAACTAAAGACTAATAAATTCCAATAGAAATTTCTATTAAGAAATATATGACAATTGATAGGATATTCTTTCGGACACCAATAGCTCTGGTTCTTCATCGCCGAAATATTCGTCATAGTTTTCGCTTAATTATCAAAATTCTCGTAATTTCAGATTGGAATAAAATATTTCAATACCGAAATAGTAACCTTCATTCAAATTTTATTATTTTTGCAATTCATTCGATTTGACAGAATTTTGGCAGAAGAATTAAACATGCTATGATAAAAATTAAATTTACTGGCATTTCTGTTGATGTTTTTTGGAGTCATCTGGTGTCGGATAATTAAGGGTCTAGGAATATTCGCTACACTCGGTTCGCTACCGACGTTTTCGCTACTGACGTTCTCAATACAGAGAATTTTCGCCAAAAAGCACGCTAAAAACTTTTTCGCTACAAAAAAGTTCACAACGAAAGATCTTCGCTTCAAAAGAAGTTCGCTAGAAGCAACTTTCGCCTCTGAAGTTATTAGCTATGGAGCATTTTTTACTATACTGCTTACTAGCCGAAGTTCCTTCGCTCGGACAAAACTATCCGGTTCCTATGAAAAGTGAATATAAAAAATTAACCTTTATATATAGAGATTATAAAGCTAATTTAAATCGTTAATTTCTCAATACAGTTGTATTAAGTTTAATGAAAGAAAACTCCGCTATTTATTTGATTACGTTTTCACTTCATTTCATACTTAATTAACTTATTCTATTACAATACTTGCTTACGTACTACATTTTCCGTCATGTTATAGTGTGTACATACATTCTGCGTATTTTCCCCTCTAGAGTAAGCTACATATATAACTGAAAAGCATGATTCTTTTAAATTAATGCCACAATATCTTAACGTTTCTTCTTGTGTCGCATTTAAAGTGACACTAAATACTAATCTTACTGGAAATCGCAGCTTTTTGAATTGAAACGGCAATTCAGCGGATATGAGCGGAATCCTGGAAATCAACACCGTTTTTCCATTATCTTTTCCTGAAATTATCTTTACTACAATTATATTGTTTGATAACTGTTTCACGGTCATTATTGTTTCATTACATAATCTTAGTAAACATGAATTTCTCAATAAAATAATTGGTGATCCTATTTTTAATCTTAAACTATGTAAAGGCATTCTGGGCATGGAATGCATCTTATATCAAATTTAAAAATTCAGTGGGAAAACTAGCACTTTCATTTGCATCAACCATTGAATCGAATTATCTAAATATTCTTTCCCCGCCAGGAACTTGTTAAATTAATATCGTCAACGACGTCATTTCTTTCTGCTAAAAAGGCTCTTTCAAATAAACAACTTGAATAGGTGTCATGTTGAATAATGTTCGGATAAACTTTATATATTAATTAATATAGACTGTTGACGGTATTGCATAAATTATTTGTAAATTCAAATTGGCCTGTTACACAATCAGTTAGGTGAGACCCTTCAACAATCGGAGGACCATTTGAGTACACAGGTTGTAGGTACTCTGCGATGTCATCTAGAAGTTGTTTCAATCGGGTTGGCAGAGGCTTTTCCATCTAGACTCATACCTAGGAAATGTATCGTTTGAGAGAGGGTTGAGGGAATAAACCTCTCAGCCTATGGAAATAAACGAATTTTGTTATTTCTTTTGAAAAGCGGAATCCGATAGAGCAAGACCACCTGTGCAATCTGTTTAGAGTCAGTTGGAGTTGCCTCTCTGCGATACGTAATTTCGGCGATTTGCAGAAGATAGCAAGGTCATCAGCATATAGTGATGACATCACTGGTTGCGAATGCATTCTGTAATGTTATTGATGGCAATGGCAAAGAGAGTCACACTCAGTACCGACCCTTGAGGTACTCCATTCTCTTGTGTGAAGGATCTAGAGAGTTGTTTCCCTATTCTTACATTAAAATCACAGAGGCTTAAAAAGATGTTAATAAAAATCGGAAAATTACCCCTGAAACCCATTGGTGTAATTTGAGTAGTATGTTACGTCACCATCAAAGAAAATATCTACAGCATGTTGACGAAGAACGAATGCTCCCTGGAGAAAATTCTCTAGCCGAACCAAATTATCGCCCCTGTCGAAAATATAAAATCATTGTCATAAATATATAAATCGTTGTATAGCATTTAAATCACGTCGTCATTGTAAAATAATGATAAATCTCTTCCAATTTCCATCTTCGCCGAGTTTTCATTTCGCCATGTTGTTATTTCGCCATGTTGTTATTTCGCCGATTTGTCATTTCGCCGAGTTGTCAATTCGCCGAGTTGTCATTTCGCCGACGTGTCATTTCGACAAGTTGTAATTTCGCCGAGTTGTCCTTCCCCCAGTCAACCCTGAACCATTTGATATATAATTGTCCATTAGCCCTCTAATAAATCTTCATTTTTCATATTTCTATCTGATCGGATATGCGAGAATTAGAATTTATAATTCTAGTAATAGTGAAAAATGTGATTCATGGTCCATGTGGAAGATTAAATATGAATTAACCATGTATGAGTGAAGGAAAGTGTACAAAGATATATCCAACAGCGTATTTAAATGGGACACCAGCAGGAGAAGAAGAATATCCTAAGTACAGAAGACGATTTCCGGAAAATAGTGGTTTAACTCCCATAGTACGAATGCGAGGTAACCAAGAGATAGAAATAGATAATCAATGGGTGGTCGTATGCAATCCGCTTCTCTCAAGAATGTCTTAAGCACACCTAAATGTGAAGTGCTGCAACTCAGTAAAATTAATTATATATGTTGTGTGTGGAAATATGACAACTAAGGAAGTGATTAGCTGTATTCGCAATAACCAGAGAAAACGGAGAATAACATCCGAAAGATGAAATACTTCGAAAGTCAAAAGTATGCTTTGGTCATGGATAATGTGAACAGAGGTATTGATGAAGTAATCAATTTGGATGCCCAAGGAGGTACCGAAAAGACATTTTTGATGTGTTTAATATTGGCTGAAATACGCGCCACAAAAGAGATTGCTCTAGCATTGACATAATCTGGAATTGCAAAAACATTAATGCAAGGAGGAAGACTGCTCGTTCTGCTCTAAAACTGCCTTTAAATGTTGCATAACAAAAGTTTCCAGTTTGTAATGTATAAGAGCATCTGGACGAAGTCAACTTTTTTGAACAGTTTAAAGTAATCACTTGGAATGAATGTACAATGACGCATAAAAAGTTATTCAAAACATTATAGAACAGTAAAAGATCTTCGAGGTAATTCAGAATTAATTCCAGGTGCATTAGTCATACTTTCTGGTGATTTTCGGCAAACGCGTCCAGTTATTCCAATATCAACTCCAGCAAATGAAATCAATGCATGTCAGTCAGTTGTCGCGCTCTCAGTTGTCAGGCCACACCTTGGCACATCCCCTTTCCTGAGACCCTAACCGAATTATCTAAATAACCAAAAGCAACAACACCCCCACAGTTATAATAGCAAGGTTTAGCTAAGATCCGGTCAGATTATTGCGAAAATGATCCCATTTGTATCGACGGGTCAAAATTGACTTGAATGTGGCATGTGCAGTCGTTTCTCGAATTTCTGGGGCTACAGAGCTAAAATTACACCAAAGATGCAACATCTACACGGCAGAACTCTATGCCATCAAGATAGCGCTGGAGCAAATGCAATCCCGTAAAAAAATCATACATAATTTGTACAGATTCTCTGAGTGCTTTGCATACCATTGCATCCTTTTTTCCCTCACACCCACTCATACAGAAGATCCATTCATCCTGACTGCCCTGCACTCCCGAGGGGTTAAAGTAATTTTCTGTTGGGTTCCAGGACACGTTGGCATCAGAAGTAGTGAGAAGGGAGAGACAGCTGCAAAGAAGGCCTTCCTAAAACCATCAGTAGATTCCGCAAATCTTCACACGTGGCAAAGAAATCACCTACGTGTGCTAGATCTCCCTACTCACCATTAAACACATTCTCACAAACTGCGAGCAATATCAGGTCCTAAGGAACCAATTGGATATCAGGGGCGAGGTGAAATTAATTTTAGGCTATGATACAGAAAATATCGATAGAGTTATAAAGTTTTTAAGAGACACCGTTCTTTATAAACATATATAATACAAATCCTTCTTGAGGAAGATCTTATGTTTAACGTAAGGAACAAAATTATATATGTTACTTATGTACATATTGATTTTTATCTATATATTCTATTTTATTTTAATCATTTCTACTTTAACCTAGACTTTTTTGGATCTTTGATAGATTTTAGCTGTCAGGAATGTACTTAGATAAACATCTGTTCATTGATTGTATAAGTACAGCATAGACATAAATTACTTAGCAATCGAAGCGCCTAAGCATATTACTACCACTACTATTACTACTACTCATTTCTGAACCTTTCTCAGACGTAATTGAAGTGACAAAGATAGCCATATTAAATAACTCTTGAAAGTTAATAAACTAATTGATTAATTAAGCTAATTAACCTCGGGTGGCGATGTTGCATAACATTTCAGGCAGGAAAAATGTCTTCTACTGAACTAAAAAGTTTACTGAATAGTCCAAGAGATGTTTTATCTTTCAAGTTAAAAGACACTTCGAGAGAAATGAAATTGGATTTAAAGTTCTTTTGGGTTGTAAGAAATGCACTGGGAAATCCAAAAATGTTTCATCTAAAACTCCGAATGATATTCTTGTCGCTCAACACAGCTGCTTCAATTCAACCACTTAAAAGAATAATTTCTACTCGCAAGAGCTACTACAATAAGCGAAAACGTAATTAATTTCGGATGAATTAGGTAATCATAAGTCATTGAAATTCATTGATTCAAGGAAATATTTCTCTATCATAGATTGAAATAGATGACCTGCAATAGCATTACCTGAATTCAAACCATCAACTTTGGACGCTTGCTGAAAATCAGTTCGACCAATATTTACGCAAGTTAAAATAGCATGTTCACAAACATGGTTAAATATTTTAATATCTTGCCAACTCAGTGACTCAGTTATTTGGTGGAGAAGGTTTTGCATTTAGTATTTGAGGATGCCGATGAACTGCTGGTTGACGATTCTTAAGCGAAGATGAGATAATAGACATTTCCTCCCTTGAACCAATCAAAAAGAGCGAGAAAAATCAGAGAAATAGTGAACTAGTGACTCAAAGCAATTAGTATTCCACGAGGGAATGTCACAGTAACCGAGATAGGAGTATGGTTCTCACATCACCTGCCTCCCGCCAAAAGGAGGCTCGCTGGGTAAATATGTAGATGTAACGTCAATTCACTAAAAGACTGTGATAGAGGATTCCAATTATGCAGTTATTAATTGTTCGATAGAACAAGAAGATATGAAATAGGCTAGGGAGGGAGGGTGGCTAGGCGAAGCGAGGGAGTATGCATGTATGTACATAGTAACCATTCAATGATTAAGCTCCGAGATATATCTCGTGGCTATAGTTTAAAGTGGATTATTTTGACCTTTTAAGGCTGAAGTTTGTTCAGAGAGTAAGTCAATGTGGTTCCTGGTGCTTTTTCCAAGACTTGGTGAAGAGATTGAGAAAGCAATTCGGTCTCTCCCGATATCACCAACTCAATACAGTTGTTGAATTGGCTGATATCCGACAATTTCTTTTGAAGAACGAAAACTTAAATTTCTAAATTGGATTCTTCATCCAGATTCATGCGTGAAAATATCTCACCTTGTCGCGTTATGAAACCACTAGGAGACTAGAAATTTTAATTGTAGATTTTATCGATAAAGTGATGAATTTGCGTCATCCTTGGGCAATGAGATAATGCTTTGCTTTGACAGAAATAGCTATCAGTTATCTTCATAATTTTTGCCCGCTTTTTCCTGTTTGTGTCCCTCACTTGACAAAAGGAATCAGTATCACATCTAGGAAACTAGTGATTAGAAAAGGTATATGTTTTAATAGGTATTTCCTTCTTTTCTTTATACCTCAAATATATCTCTCGTAAACTATATATACAAATTGTATCTACTGTATGTATCATTTTACTTATACTTATGTTTGCCAGATTGTTTAGGTGTATTGATTCATTTTCTAGATTTTAGTTTATTTAGTAAATTATTTCGGTTACTAGGATTATTTATTATTACGCAATAAAAACAGTGGTTAGATGGAAGAGCGCCCTTACCATCCTCGCCATACCATCTTACTTATCCTCGCCGTAAGAGTAATGTACCATTTTCATCGATCCTTATGCAATTATTAAAGGAAAATTTACGATTGCCGCAATCTCCTCTGGATCACGGTATTTTATTTTATATATAGTAATATTAACTTAATATCTAGAAATCGCTTTGACAAAGTTTCATTATAAGAATATGCTGTCTATATCTTCCTCTTCACATACCTTTAGTCTATTAAATACTTACCATGCATTTTATAAGGACCACAATTCCCAATGTATGTACTCTTGCAGGAAAATTCATTAGCTCGGATTCAATAATGGAACTAGTCGTCAGAGGGACAGGTTGTGTACTGTCTCAAAATTTTTGAATAGTTTCGTTTCCTTGTAATTCTCGCTATTTTGAACGAAAAAACACTCGACGACCAAAATGAGAATCTTCATTAAATTATCCTTCTCTTTGTAAACTACTCGATTTCTTGCGGGCATTCATTCTTCTTAGATTTTGTAAAAGAAACAAACCCTTCAAGTGATAAAAGTGAACTAAAATACATGAACTCGGATTCAAGAATGGAATTAGCCGTCAGGGGTACAGGTTGTGTACAGCCACAAAATATCACAAAATGTTCGTCTATTTCATCGAAATTCTCGCAATTTCGAATCTAAAGCAATGTTCCACGGTCAAAATAAGGATTTTAATTCAATTTACCTTCTTTCGGCGCTTGTCTCGATTTCGTTCGGCTATTCTTTCTAATTTAACTTAGCAAATGAAATAAACCAACAATAAAAGTGAGCTTTAGATGCATTTATTACGGGGACATTTTTGTACGCCTGAAATCGAACTGAGGTCAGTAAGTGAACAAAAATTAGCTTATTATCTGTCCGGAGAAGACATTTAACAATCTATTCTTCCATTGACGAGGCTTCTGGACCACATTGGATACTAATGCTACCTTTCGGAACTTCTAACGAACGACATCTCCAACTGGGGAAAATCTTTTCGGCTAATTAAAAAAATTTCGTTCGGCTATTCTTTCTAATTTAACACAACAATTACAACAATTAATTTAATACAACAATTTAATTACAACAATTTTTACCCAGACTAAGCGCAAAATAATGGATAATAATTCTCACGGTCCATTTCTGGATATTGAGAGAGAGATATTAAAACTATTTGCTGAAAGCGATGATGGAAAGGGGGTGAGTGCTTATTAGTTCTTGGTAAGCCTTTACTTCTTCCATATCTTGAAAGGTTCCTCACGATTGGAAATTAGCGGTGAAATATAAGATAGAGCAAATGTTTATTGATGGTGTCAGACTTCTAAGATACTGTAGTAGGATGTGGTTGGTGAGCTACTCACCTTTCCCGGTGAGTTGCTTGAAGGAAGTATTCTCTGGTTTCCAACCGGGGAGCGTCTCTCCAGAGAGAGAATGCCGGAGAGACGCTGCCCGGCATCTCTGTCATGCTGGACTGTAAAATGAACTTTATCATGAAATGAATCATTATCTCTTTTGTCTTGCTAAACAGAAGTGAGGGCTGAACCATTACCATCTGAAAAGTTCAAACGGGCTCCTACTCAATGGATGCTAACATGAAAAATTTTTGTCAAATTCACCATAGAATGATTGAAGGCTGTCGGATATATAAAACGTACTGAAATACTAATGTGCCCATAAGGTAATAATCCTTGAATTTCTGATGATCCTTCTCCAAATCGCTTTGCAGGCGGTATAAATCCCCTAATGACTCCTCTTTAACTAGTTTTGAGTTTACCAATCACGAAGGTCTCTTCTGAGTTTGCATCCGACGCCTCTTCCGGTGGTGTGCGTTCAAAAATTAAACGTCCCACATTTGACTAGAATCGAAAAAAACTGGCCAAGAGGCAGACATGCAGAGGGAGCTAATAAAGAGAGATAACTGATAATAATACATTTAAATATACGTAGACATTTATTACTATAGATAATAATTCGTTAAATTAATTAATGGGGTATGAAATCCGAAGAAAATGTTTTTTTATACAAACATAGTCTTGATTAAAAACGAACATAAGACTCATATCTAGTTGTTTAAGACATCTTTATCTTTCATTTTTTAATGCCGTGCATAGGGCATCCCTCGCGTACACTCTCTCAAAGTGTCTTTGAAATACTATCCAGTGCTACATTGTGACCAGGTTTGTTTGAAAGATTCATACGGATTGAGATCAAAATCGTAAAATCTGGTGCGGTTCGACTGGTAAGAGAGGAAACTGGAGTATCTGCAGTTCTATGATGGATATTATAGATTAATTGTAGTCGGGGAAGTTGTTGGAGTAGTTGTATTCGTTAACATATATGGGTAAATTATTGGGTATTTTCCCTCTTGGGATAACACTTCCACGCATTCGTAATTGAAAGGCGTTCCCTTCATGTTCAAAATCTGACCGTTAAACTGACGGTAAAGGACCCTGGAGGCAAAGTTGGTTGTTTTGCATCAAGATATCACATTCAGCGCTTATGGGATTGTAAGAGGAAGGAAATTCACACTCTATCGAAATGGCACTGCTGCAAAACCAATACAGCCTGCATGTGTAAGGGTCTGGTAGAAATTGTTCCTTTGGCAGGTTGTAAGGGCACACAAACTCCTTGTACCTGCAAAGACAGATCAAAGGTCAATTTAGTGTAAGATAATATATCTTAATAAAATCCAAAATTAAAGAATATACATATACTTGAAACATTACGGTTGTTACTTTATTTTTTTACATAAAATTTTTACACAAACAAAATAATTCAACTTTCAAATCCGCTTCTCTGAAGTTAATATTTCTTAATACGTAAATGGGAGCTGAGGCAACATTCACGTGGAAATATACTAGGGCTAAGTGAATTGTCTCGTATACCATTGTCAAAGAACTTACTGATAGAATCATACACACAACTAACCTTAATGACGTTATGAAAAAATCTTGTGTCCTATCAGATAACAACAATGGATGAATTTTGATATATAGTGAACAGTATTCAAAATGTATTCAGTTTTCCTAAGAACTGCTTTTAGTTAATAGTTTAAACATTACGAAGAAATGTCTACTTTTAAAGACTACGAGAAAGATTTTTATCCATCGGGGTAGAGTACTCCCTTTTTCTATTAAATACTTACATATTATTTGACTTCCTTGTGTGAAAGTAGTCAATAAAAAATCGTGTTAATTTTTTAGTGATACGTATGGAATTCTTCTTCCATCTCATTCATCGTGTATCAAATTGAAAGAAAGCTGTAGAATCATGATTTTTATCTACAACACATGTATTCCATGCATAATTCTGAGTAAAAATACGTGGATGTAGGACCTTATAGAAGACACACATAGTAGTTTGCAGTTGTTACTATCTATTCGGAAACTCTCAATTAAATAAGAAGAGTCAACAACCTTGATTCCATCGGATTCACCGCTTTTTGGCAATTCAGATTAATTGCAATGCTCGCGTCGTCAAAAGAACTTCAGAGCCACTGTATCGGTTTGCTGTTAGGTTAATTTCTTTCATGCTTCTTTAATATGAGAACTCGAGTGTTATACATCGATTTTGCAAACACTCGACTAACAAAAATAATACTAGCAAAACCCCATTGTATTATCCAAAGGAAAACAGAGAGCTTTCAGTTTGTTTCATTTCATATTTTCGGCAAGATTATGAGGACCTCTGTTTTTTATAATGTCGATTGCTACAATCATTGAATAATGTAATTTAATATTTATTTACTTGTACTATATTAGTTCGTACTATGCACTAAATTAAAATTTCTTTTACATTCAGCTTTAACTGACGATGAATAACTGTGTTCCGATATATGTTGCAGACAGTTACGACATTTATAATTTTTAATACCCTTTATGTAATGTACCTCAATCCTCTCACTCTCTCCTTCAACTTTCGCAAGCTTTTCCCTTTGTAAGTGTTATCCTGCTGAGGAAACATTATTTCTTTGGTAAAAATATCAGTTATTTTTGCCCAGAAAGCCATTCTGTCTTTCCTTCTTTTATTTCGATTTCCACTGAACTCCTTAAAATATGTTTATATTGTAGTTTATAACTTTTAATGTTATATATTAGTGTTTGAGAATTAGTTTGACAAAGTCTAAATTGAAAAAAGGACTCTTTCGTCCAAATTTCTCCCAATCAAAAAATACTTTCGTGTTGTATTGTATAATTGGGCAACAATTGGCAACTACAACAGTTGAATACATAATAATATTATAAAGAACTTTTGTAGTGAAAATAAAGGTATTCCAATAAGTTGCACAAACTGATATTATATTCTCTCGTCTATTCATATGATAAATAAATACAAACGCATCAATCATACCTGCAAGCTCCTCCTACAGTGCATGCTTTCTTGGTTTCGTCATATGGCACTCGAATTTGATTTCACTTATAGTATTTCGTTCCACGCGATCTCATTGAAAAGGAAGGACGGTTAACACGAAAAAATTTTATATATCTGCATGGGAAACATTTCCCTAAAATACCATCCGGTAGCATAACGTGGCGTTTACGCTGAGGTTTCAAAAAAGTTACCATTCTGAATTTTGAATACATACATAAGTGTTCTACCTTTCGGTAGGTCCATGTGCCCTAATATTCCCTATTCATAGCCTTTTCCTTCGTTACCTGGTAACTTACCCCACCCTTTATGTCATCTAACATTTTTTGCCTTTGCCTTCCCCTCTGTCTTTTCCCTTGCATTCTACCCTCTATTACATTCTTCAGCAATCCCTCTCCTCTCAATATCTGACCCACCCATTTCTTTTGTCGGCGCTTAATTACTTCAATTAAAACCCTTTCCTCCCCAACCATTTCTAGCACCTCTATGTTTGTTTTTCTATCCACCCAGCTCACCTTCTCCATTCTACGCCACACCCACATCTCAAATGCCTCCAATCTTTTGATGTCCTCTTTTCGTAAGGTCCACGTTTCACACCCATATAGCAAAACACTCCATATCAAGGATTTTACCAATCTTTTCCTGATTCCTTTATCGAGACCCTTTGTCATTAATTCCCTTCGCTTCATAAAAGCTTCCTTGGCCAATGCTACTCTTTTTCGAACCTCATCTCCACACCTCCCATCCCAAGATAGAACACTACCCAAGTACGAGAATTTGTCCACCTGCTCTAGTTTTTCCCCATCGACCCTGATCGTTAATTTAGCCTTCTTTCCCTTAGTGAATCTCATTACCTTAGTTTTACTTACGTTAATTTTCATTCCATATTCCCTTGCCTTATCGTTTAGTGCATTTACTAGTATTTGTAAACCCCTTTCGGAATCGCACACAATAGCTTTATCGTCTGCATATCTTACTGACTTTACTACTTTCCCTCCAACTATCACTCCCTTGCTTATTTCTTCCCAAGCTTCATTCACCATTTCCTCTGCATATATATTAAAAAGCGATGGTGATAATGGGCATCCTTGTCTTACCCCTCTCCCTAACTCTGCCCATTCCGACTCTCCTTCAGTTATTCTAACTCGCGCTGTTTGATTTAAGTACAAATTTTGCACCAAACGCCTATCTTTCCAGTCCAACCCAATTTTCTTTAAAATTCCCATTAATTTTGGCCATTGAACTCTATCGAAAGCCTTTTCAAAATCGACAAAACATGCACATATATCCTTTTTAAATTCCAGGCTTCGTTCTACTAGCACCCTCATTACCCCGATTGCATCCCTCGTTCCTTTCCCTTTCTGAAATCCGAACTGGTCTTCTCCTATTTGTTCCTTAATTTTTCCTTCAATTCTTCTATTCAATACTCTTAGAATAACCTTTGCCGCGTGAGATATTAAACTGATTGTACGATAATCCCTACACTCAGAAGCATTATTCTTTTTCTGCAAAGGAATCAGGATTGTCTTAGTAAAATCCTCTGGCCATTCCCCTTCATCATAAATTTTTCTACATAAATTATAGAATTTCCTCTTACCCTTTCCCCTCAGGTTTTTAAGTAGCTCAACTGGTATCTCGTCAATGCCCGTTGCTTTGTTTCCTTTCATATCACGCAAGGCCCTATCAATTTCACTATCTAATATCCCAGGTCCAACATCATCATCCTCCACTTCTTGTTCACTTTCTAACATTATGTTTGTTGGCTTCATGTCCTTCCCATATAGTTCCTCGACATATTCTTTCCACCTTTCCCTTATGCTGGCTGGATCTCGTATAACTTTACCATTATTATCTTTTATTGTGGTTGTTCTGTTTCGTGTTTTATTTCCCGTTAACTGTTTCACCTTTCTATACATTAAATCGACCCTCCCACTTTCGTCCAGCTTTTCTATTTCGTTACATTGTCCCTTCCACCACTGTTCCCTCGCCCTATTTGTTTCCCTTCTCAGTTCGTTGTTGAGAGCCCTATACATTCTACGTCCTTGTTCTGTGTTAACCCTTTTCCATTTCCTTCTTTCCTCCATTTTATTTATCATTTCTACCGTCACCCATGGTTTCCTAATTTTGTTTTGTTTGACCCTTCCAATAGTTACTTGCGCACTATCCTTGATACTGTTTTTAATCTTTTCCCATTCTCCGTCTATAGTAAGTTCCCTCCCATTATCCTCTAAGGCCTTACTGACTGACTCTTGGAACTCTCTCGCTTTCCCATTTTTAAGGGCTTCAAGGTTCCATTTTGGTGTAATTTTTGCTCGAAATATCTTTTTAAACTTTAGCTCGGTTTTCATCATGACCAGGTTATGGTCTGAGTCAACATCAGCACCAGGGTAACTCTTTGAATTTTTAACACTATTTCTAAACCTTTTTCTTACCAAAATGTAATCAATTTGGTACCTATCCGTATCTCCTGGCTTTTTCCATGTGTACCTCCTTCTATTATGGTGCTGAAAAAGTGTGTTTGTGATACAGAGGTTATTCCTCTTACAAAAGTCTACTAATTTCTGTCCCCTTTCGTTTCTATTTCCTAGTCCGAACCCTCCCACTTCTTCTCCATCTTTGCCTTGCCCAACTACTGCATTCCAGTCCCCCATTACAATTAGGTTTTTATTGCCTCTAACCCTTCCCATTACTTCTTCTATTTGTTCATAAACAAGTTCTACTTCATCATCACTATGTTCGCTAGTGGGCAAGTACACCTGAACTATCACCGTGTTTACTGGCTCAGCCTTTATTTCTACTGACATAACCCGGTCGCTTATTAGCTCTGTAGCTATCACGGCTTTTCCCGCTTTCTTGTCTAGCACTACCGCAACTCCCCTCTGGCTAGAATTTCCCCCACTGAAAATTACTCTGACATCATCACTCCAGAAATCACCCCCATCCTTCCATCGCACTTCACATAGCCCTAGTATGTTAATGTTGGACCTCTTCATTTCTACCTTTACATTTTCCAACTTTCCTTTCCTAAGCATTGTCCTAACATTCCAGGTTCCCACCCTTGTTTCCTTGGCCATCTTCTCTCTTCTTTTCTTGTCGTTTCCTGGGTAAGGGTTTCGTGGAATGACGACCGAGATAGCCTTACTCCTATCACTGCCGGGCACGACACTCCCCGTAGAGGGTTGAGTCCCGCTTACGCCACTTACAATATTCTTATATTGGCACATCATGATTGCTTGGGATAAGTGTGGTAGTCGAGGTGGTTTCCCATTGCCTTCCTCAACCTTTCTCTTAACGTGACACCACCATCACCCATAATGGCCGCCCCACTGGGGTACAGACGCCTTTGCAGCCGCCTCACTGAGGTACAGACACTGCGTGGACTACCTTTCGTCAGGCCCCTACCTATTGACCATCCTGGCATGGGTGACCCTACCAGGAACATAGTTCCCGCCAGTTACGCTCTCTAGGTCATAGGAACACGCAAGCCCTTCTACCATGACAAGGTTGTAGTCCAGGGGGGTTATTCTGTATTTTGTCGGTTCCAAATCGATCGGTTTTACTTCCCACCTCATCGATTGGGAAAAATTCCGTAAAAGTTTCCGACAGAGACGGTTTCAGCGATTCTGTACGCTAATCGGGCTCGAAACCCATCGGTTTGGTGTCCAACCCATGTGCGGAGAAAATTCCCGAGTATTTCCGAATGTAGGAGGTCACGTGCTATACCTCCACCAACAGAAAGCGAAGAAACACTCGAAGAACAAAAAACGACGTATTACCTCTGCTACTGCTACACCTGACACTGTAATGTGTCATTATCAAGTATAGAGTAAAAAGGATGAATTAAACATTAAAATATCAAGAACATCATCTGCGATTGGTGTACGCGCACGCAGTGTTTATTATCACCATCTCTAAATAATTTAGTGCTACTGTCACCAAATCAATGAAGTTTAGGTCAGCTAGTAAGGGCATCATTTGTACCTAATATTGGCAAATTTATTTGTGCACATTTGCATCAGGTGTGGAAACAAAATCCCCTTATATCTGTATTTGAAACGGAGTAAATTAACTGTCATTAGCAGCACAGAATCATTCTTAATTAATTCATGCACGAAGTTTCGTCTGGATAAATGGCACTCTTCAAATATTATTCTTGGCTGTAATAGCGTGTGTCTTTTTTCGATTACATAAGGAGTTGTCGACTTGAATATCTTCACAGTCTGACGATAATAAAACCACATTACAAGTGACAGTTCTTTATATTGCCGAGGGTATTCATAATTTGTTGTTCAACTCATGCATAGCGACACATTTAAATAGAAAAATTGAAACACTGTCTAACATTCCCAACAGTGTATCATATCTACTATTGATAGTAATTTAAATTTATTCATAAAATGTATGTGTATCATAATCTTCGTTTTCTAAAAGATGCGCGTCCTTATGTTGCTTAAGCGCGAGGGTTCCTTTATGTTATGTGCCTACATCTAATCACCAACAGTCATATAAATTTTAAATCATTATACCTTTACGCAGGTGAAAATACGATCACATGTATCATTGTGGCTTTATTTTAAATTCATCAAACGTAATTATTACTTCTTTAAAGACTTCTGCTGTACTCATCTACTGGTAATTACTTGGTATTATTTATTAATGAAGGCTATTTCCCTAAACTGGCAATAGTATTAGACTTCTAATGTTAATGGTGATGAATCACCTAAAGTACTTGAAATTACGCGTAAAAGTGTAATTACCAAGAAACTCGAATGAATTGCAGAACAAAATAGAATTTTATGGCTTCATAGTTTCTCATTTTCGCAATCAAGTTAGTAACCTTCGTAACGCTTCTTATTGTTACTTCTACTGCATTCCCTTAATTACGGATAGGCTATTTTGTAATGAAAAGCATTATATCGGGACATATCCAACAATAATTCGAAATAAGCATACAATTGCCACAGTTTCTCGAGCGCTAGCAGACCAAGGCGCTTGGTCCCCGACAGCTTCTACCTGTCGATGGAATTAGCTGGAATTAGTCGATTGGAAACGGCCACGGCGCCGATCGGAAACATACAGAATCACACGGTGGCTCTCGGCGAGTCGGGAGTGACGTCACACCGGTTGAAAAGCCTCCCGTGCCGGTCGGTTTGCAGTTACAGAATAACCCCCCAGATCAGGGAATTTTGAATACAGCACTTGCATTTGAGTCAGCAAATTAAAAATAATAAAAAAATAAGTTTATGTTGTTTAATTTTCTGATATTACAGGCGAAGAACTTATACATTTTAATAAAGGTAAATTTATTCCTGTATTTAGTTTAAGAGGTGATTAATACTCATTTTAATCGAACTCAAAACGGTGGGTTGCTTTTTGAAGAAATTCGGTTGACTCAATATAGATGTAAAACGAATATTTAAGGCAAGTCTACTACAATTTATGTCAACCAAGGATGTAAATCGTATAGATAAAGGTTTCAATTCCAGGATTACTGTCTAAAAATACCCCAGTTTTCAGAAAGAATCAAGTGAATCGATTCACCGAAATATTTTATATCTTTACCAGGATTAAAAGAGAAAACTTACTGTAGAAGTTGTGAGAAGTCATAATAGACAGTAACTGCTCCCTAAAGTCTTCTTGAAGGGTGAGGAAACGTATTCACGGATGCAATAATTTGATTGTATATAATAAATTCATTTAAGATTTAAAATATTCTCAATTTGTAAGGTTTGCAAATCATCGAATGATGACGAAGGTTTTTAATGACTAGGGATGTTTCTTAATAGCGTGGGAAATTACTTTCGTACTCAAAATGAAAATTTAATCGTTTAATAAGTAGTGAGAATAACTATCCTAAACTAATTGAGAGGCACTCTTTTCTTTTCAAGTCATTTTATAAATTAAGTTTAGAAAGTGACACCGTAAAAATAATAAAAAATCTATTAGAGAATACACTTTCAGGAAGAAGAGTTCATTAGGCGAAAAGCGGCTAACAAATCGCCCACATTGATCGTTTGGAAATATTTTTATACGGTGATACGGTGCGTTTTGTGCAAGTACAAGGTGCAAGCACCTTTTGTTTTATTGTTGGCTGTAGACTATTATATATTTAGACATTTTATCTTATTCAATTTACTACTACAGATAAAGACAGCTAAATCTTAGTATTCAATAGCATACAGATATTATCACCAGCTCTGTATCAAACAAACTAAAATTTAAGTTGTGGGGGCGAATGAAACTGTATTTAGTAGCTACTATACTTAATAGGAAAAGAATAACAGCATTGGGCGACATAATGTAGATACCTATAGCTAAACATTTCGACGGATTAGTTGTACTCAGGCCTGTAATCATCAAGATGAGGATGAAGTGTTCCATTGTTTCGGTAGTCCATCTATCGGAGAGAATTCCGTTGATTCTGTTACTCTTTAATGTGAAGACATCTCAATACTGTCGTTCATTTTAAGATCGCCATCTCTTAAGTACCAGCCCATCAAAGTGAAGCTTATCAGGATGATGCCATGATAATTCTTACTGATAAAAGATTATATCTCTTTTTGGTAACAAATCACAACGCACCGTTTCTAGTTCATTTTTGGTATTTAAGATATCGAGCGGATTACACTGCTCAGACTGAAGCAGATAGTTTTTGTTCATGATTTGGTACATTTCATTTGGCCAGAAATTATTAGAACGAGCTGTTACCGTAATAGCTCACTTTCAGTGGATCCGTTTCACGAGGAAAGCCCACTGCGGTCTTGCTTTTGGCTGTATTTTACTTCGAAAAGATGGTATTCCTTCTGCTAAATTGATGAAGGAGTTATGGAATTAATGGTTAATGGTATCTTTTACTCCTACCGTGTGGAATGCTGCTTTTTGGTGCATCAACTGATTCACTTGTAAATGTGTTACAGAAAACCTCAGCTACTGAAGACGAGAGCATAGCTCTCGAAATGTACTACATTTAGCATCGTTCTCTCATTCTGCTGCTGTTTTCGGTGCATCGCGGTTTTTTCACAAACATTGCTTGTTTCATTGTTTTTATTGCTTTTACTACCACAGGTTCGTACTTGATTTTTATTTCGCTTTCCTGCAACCATCGTGCTAGTCCTTGGTTGCTTTTGTATTTATATTAATACACTTCTGCGCTCTCCTGCAACCATCGTGCAAGTCCTTGGTTGCCCTTTTTTGCATCTAAACACTTCCTTTCAAACATTGTAACACATTGACAAGTGAATCAGTTGATGCACCAACAAGCAGCATTCCGTACGGTAGGAGTAAAAGATACCATTAATCAAAACTCACCGTAGCCTCACCACCAGTCCAACGAGTTATGGAACTGTCATAGAATAGTAATGGAAGGTAGTAACCAACTAAATGGACACACTTCTAAAGGGTCAGAAGCCCGCCCCGAAATTCTTTATCGAAATTTGAAGTTCTGCAATCGTAGGGTATTGCCTCCTCTTTTGTGGCGCCATATTATGTTACCATCGTTACTACGCGATTATAAATTCTCTGTGGAATATTCCTTTACGAATATGCATAACCTCGGATTTGAACATGGCTTTGGTCGTCAATTGCTCTAATTCTTGTAGCATTAAGTGAGATAATTTTCACTTAATCTCTCGCAATTTTGAATTATAAGAATATATTTCAATTTCAAAATAATAATTTTCATCCAAATCTCATTCTTTTGTCAATTATCTTAATATTGTTGGTGTTTTATTGCAGAATTAATTTTGAAAATACAGTGGACTCTAATGGTGAATCAATCTCTTGTAAAATGTATACTATCATACTTCTATTTTTTCAGGATTTACAGTAACCAATGTGTTAAATTAGCTCCTTAACGATTTTTACGGGGGTTGCAGACATCGGATGCGAAAGTATTTACGGAAGATACACGCATTCAGAAAACGCTTTCGTTGGGTCGGATAACTCGAAGTTTCGGATTCAGAATCAAGGCCTATACCCTATAACTCCGTAACACTCCATATAAATAAATGACAGTACGAAAATAAGTTTTTAATTTGTCCTACAGTAGAAGTTTTTATACTTTCTTGCCGTAAACTCATTTCTGTTAATTGCAGCTGACTTCTTAATAGGGGAGAAAGTAATTACAAACATACTCTTTGGCGTTAAACTTTTATCGGTTAGTATAAAATGTTACTCGTTTCACCAGTTTTTTTACTTGAAATTTCTTTGATTTAGTATACATGTTACTGACTTTAACCGCACTGTGGAGCACAATGGGGATTGCTATATAATATGCATTTCGGTGTAATTGCGCGAGAAAGTTAATAATTTCAGGTTTTTTACGACCAAAATTATAATGAAAAGAGAGGTTATAAGCTGGATAGGTGATTCTCATATATTATATTATTAAAATGACATTCATGTTGACAGCGTGGGCCGTACAAAAGGATTGAAGGGCCGCATTCGGTCCGTGGGCATCTACTTTGGCACCCCTGATTGATATCGTACTTACCAATACCGTGTGGGAGAATTCACCCAACGGCGAAGCGACCCATTCCTATAAACTAGTTATCTACGGATTCAAAATAATGCGACAGTGATGCTTTCCGTTAAGCCTCACAGTTTGTATCCTGTAGGGGTATATATATCCGCGCATTTTTTATGAACATTAAGATGTAGAAACGATACAGAGTCAGGAGTAATCTTGTGGTAATTATTAATATAAAAACTATTAAAACGCTCCATTAGAGTGAACTATAAGTGGTATAGTAAAAGTTCACTCGTTTTAATATTTTTATTAAGATGTAGGACGGAGGATGGAAGGAAGGATACCCTTTTTAAACATCCACTTATGTATCATGGAAGACATTTAAGTGGATGTTTGAAACATATTAATTTATTTCTCTGCTGCAATCGAAGTTTGGAATACCTAAGCATTTAAAAGAACCACCAAGATTAAACTGCAGTGGACGTAGCCGTAGTATTGGTTTTTCCATTCATTCTGTTCTCGTAAAATGATATTTCCCAACATCATATTCATCCCGTGACAAGGTATGGCTATTTATGTCTATTGTTAACCCGCCGTTTTATTCAATAACGATAGGTGGGGTTTCCTTGTGGGCCAGTGCAATTTTGGGTTGATAAACGGATTTAAAACCAACCCAAATCATGAAAAAAATTCCAATCTTATCCGTGATCAAGTAAACGCATGATTTTGCCAAGGAAGAGAAAAATATATATAATTCATTAATGGGCATAGTTTAAACATAAGTAGCTAATATTTTAAAGAAATTGATACATTTTACTAATGATACTGTACTGAAAATAGATAAACAAAAAATGTGTGTTCTTCGCGATGAATACATTGAATAGTATCAAAAGAAAAACGCTACAGCTCTTCTTGAGGCGCTGAAAAAAAAAATATTTCTTCCGAGATCACCTCTTTTAAGCCTTATATTATATTACTAATTATACTATATTATACTATATTCCAGTTTTGTAATGTTATGCGGAAAAATGTATAAGTTGAAGGAATACGAAGTTAATTAATAATTAAGTTAACCATAATTAATAGTCAAGTCACTAATTATTAAATTCGAATGAAGCTATCGTTTAAATAATTTTCAGTAACGAAATGTTTAAGAGATATTAACATATGACAAGATCTTTAACTAATTAATCTATTGTAATAATCAAAATCGTGCTCATACGGTAAAACCCACTGAAGATGCTTTTCAGGAGGCTGAAAAAACCGCGGTATAACCTGGATAGGGTTTAAGCGGGTAAGAAAGTCTCTTTATTTCTTGCACGCTGAAAAAGAGCAGTGAACGTTTTTTGACTGTTTAATTTTTAAAAACGTGCTTTTGACCTTAAAACGACAAGGCATCTTTTTTAGTTTGCTCTATTTAGCAACCGCCGAGTATGGGATTACTAGAGGGAACGTTGTGATAGATTGGTAAAATTCTTGGTTAGTGTGTTGATTGATTGGTTTATTCTCGTCATACTGTTGACGTCATACTTTAATATGGTCAACTTTTTGAGCAAAAAAATTGCCTCCTAATATGACTTCATTTCCGTCATTTTCTTTATAGAATGAATCAATTTTTTCAGATACACCATTACGGGTGAATAACTATTCGCTTAACAAAATTATTCGAATTCTTCACAGTGCACCATCTTTACAATACTGCGTTTAAGAGCTCGCAAAATACTTCACAGCGATTCGGTTAGTTTGTTATGTTTATAATTAGTTTGTGTTTGCTACGAAAGAACACGGTAAAATTACTTTTTATCGCAATTTCTTCCCTAGATGAACTGATGGGGAATATTCCACTATATCTCAGTGCTAGAGAATTGGTTCCTATCATGGGATGAAGATTTTTCGTGATACCTTCATTTTCTTATCACGGAATTACTTATCGTAAAGAAGAGTATCGAGAGAAAGCCCCTTACATGCGAGGCGAGTCCGACGATAAGAGCCGAGGACGGCGATACAGAAAATGTAGTACCAGGTTTTTACAAGGATAAAGGAAAGGAAGGTAACTTAGTAGATTGTAAAACCTACGAAAATCCCAAAGGAATAACAAGTGTGAAAAATAGCGACACGACTGGGACTCGAACCCAGGTCTCCCACTTTCCGGGCAGGTATTCTAACCACTGAACTACCGTGCCGCGTCTCTCTCACACTGTTAAGGGAATGCTTTGTGAGCAAGACTGGCAGTCTCCACATAGTGGCACAACCTGCCGTCCGAGGTCCTCACAGAGGCAGCC
>KZ308251.1:1251900-1275339 GCA_000376725.2 Ladona fulva | reverse complement strand
AGAAATTAAATCCCATTAAGAAAAAATATTATTCATCAAATGTATCTTTCCACTCGAAATTGCGGGATCCCTAGGAATATAATCGGACGGATGACCTAATGAAAATTCTTATACATGTTTTTTTTAAATACGACATTCATTTTCTTCAGATAAGGTAAAAGTTGTGCATTATTATTCGATTGATAATTATAACACTTGTGAACATCAAGCCAAACCTTCTTATATTACTGACATTAGCGAATCTTTATGGAGTTCTATCATTATTCTGAAATAAGAAATGCTATTGCAAATTCCAGAAATCTTTAATGTACGACCGGCTACATCATGTACACTAAACATTAGCTTCCCCTTAACCATTTCCTCTCCCATCATTTTTCTCGGTATAAATATCCTTATGTAACGTTTTCTGTCACCTGATGATGGCGATTACTCGCTGAAACTGGTCGTGTAAAATAATATATAATGATATAACTCTGGAAATAGTACACTTCCGTCTCACTTTCTGGTTGTGATGAATATCCGCAAAATTCCGTTTCCGGTGAATTTTAGTCTATCAAAAGCTCCGAAATATCACTTGTGGCTTTGGTTTTAAGTGGATTATTTTGACTTTTTAAGGCTGAAATTTGTTTATAGAGTGAGTCAATCTGGTTCCTGGGGATTTTTCTGACATTTGGCGAAGATATTGAGCAAATTTTACGATCTCTCCCGATACCACCTTGTTGATACAGTTGCTGGATTGATTGATATCCGACGATTCCTTGTGCAAAACGAGGAGTTAAATCATTAAATTGGATTCTCCATCAAGATTCATACGTGCAAATATCTGACGTAAGGACCTTATCCCTTTATAAAACCATTAGGAGACTAGAAATTTTGACTGAAGATATTATCGAAAAAGAGATGAATTTGCGTCATCCTTGGGCAATGAGATAATGCTTTGCTTTGACTGAAATAGCTGTCAGTTATCTTCATAATTTTTGCCTGCTTTTTCCTGTTTGTGTCCCTCACTTGACAAAAGGAATCAGTATCACTTCTAGGAAACTATTGATTAGAAAAGGTATACCTTTTTCTTCATGAGATATATCTCATATATATCTCTCGTAAACTATATGTAGAATTTGTATCTACTGTATGTACCATTTTTTCTTGTTTACATAACTTTGCCAGATTGTTTTGATATATTCATTTATTTTACTAGATTAAAGTTAATTTAGTAAATTATTTTTGGTTATTATTGTAATATTTTTACCATGGATAACTGTAGTGGTCAGTTGAAAGAGAGGCATTTTTCCCTAACCTCGCTGTAAGAGTAAATAACAGTAATAATAAACTTTATTATCGATCAGTTTGCAGTTAATTTTGGAAAATTTTCCATTGCACAATGTCCTATAGATAATGGTATCTAATTCGCAAAATAAATTATCTAGAAATCACCTTGATAACGTTTGACACATGATAATTTGATATTTTACGGACTGAAGGTTGGTTAGATGTGTCAGAAAGAAAACGGAATTCTACATTGTACTTAGTACCGGCAGTTTCTTTTAATTTCTCAAGCCTTTCCCAAAAGGTTCGAGGGTTTTCTCTCTATCTCTATATGCAAAAACATTGGTAAGTCATTCACGTAAATGTTTTAGGTTGCGCATCACTGTAAATCTTAATTTCTTGTACTACATTTACAACTATAAGGTTATGTAAAATTTTAACGCCATTTTCCAGGAAAACTACTGCTCGTAAAATTTCCTTTTTAGTTTTCATTCAGCACCTATTGACGAGGCGTTTGGACCAAATTGGACACTAGCGCCATATTTCGGATCTTGAAATGAACGACGTCTCCAAGTGAGGAAAATCTGTGTCTTGGTTTCCCTCGTTTATATAACTTTCTGTATACTTTTGGAAGGTAACTGAGACAGAAAATTTATCGATACATCTCTGCAGCATAATATCAATGTAATATGGGCTATTTTTCTAATTGTACTTCCCTTTTTCAATTCAATTCTAAATGTAATATAGAATACAGAATCAAGTTCTTTAACTTTCTGAGTTACATTTAAAACTTAAAGATTTTTCCATGCGTTGGTCCCTGGATATCCTTTGATTCATTGAACTGTTATTAACCTCTTTCAGTGCATATTTGTTCTGTGAATATGTGCATAGAATTTATGCAATATAAATTCGTGCAAATCTCGTAGTAGAGTCAAAAAGCAAAAATAGAAAGTCTTTAGAACATGCATACGGAAGAAATTTTAATATGTACATTATGGCTTGTCAGCAGATTTGTGAAAGGCTCCGTGGACTAAGACATTTGAAATCTTCGTCTGAGGTTGCCAGGTTTCAATTGGTTCAAGAAATTTAAAATGCGTTAATAAAGTACTTTAATGAAAGGAAATAAAAACAGGTATTGTGCAGATAGACCGCGTATGAGCGACTACAGGCGCAAAATTCCATTCCTGATGATTCAGTCGTTGGTGGCCTGTAGTCACCGTAAGTCGGTTGCTCAAGATCGTTTGCAATGGAGCCCGTTTGCTTACTTTCTGTGTATCGAGATCAGTCTCGCGTATACATATTATTCGCTCCTCCTTTCAGTCACTCGTAGTCACTTCCAGTGGACGACTAGCCCAAACCATGACTGCAGCTCAGGGTCTAATGGTAAACGTTAAGAAAAATGGGTCCCGCAATAACAATTGTTACCCAGACCAAGCGCAAAATAATGGATAATAATTCTCTCGATCCTTTTCTAGATATTGAGAGACAGATATTAAAACTCTTTGCTGAAAGCAATGATGGAAAGGGGGAGAGTGCTTATTAGTTCTTGGTAAGCATTTACTTCTTCCATATCTTGAAAGGTCCCTCACGATTGGAAATTAGCGGTGAAATGTAAGATAGAGCAAATGTTTATTGATGGTGTCAGACTTCTAAGATACTTCTCTATACTTTGTATCTCTGGATGCATCATCTCTGTCATTCTGGACAGTAAAATGAACTTCTAAATCATTATCTCTTTTGTCTTGCTAAAATTAAGTAAGGGCTGAACCATTACCATCTTAAAACGCAGTTCAAATAGGCTCTTACTCTTTGGATACTGGCATAAAAGATTCTTCGTTAATTTTACCATAGAGTGATTGAAAGCAGTATGGTATACAAAACGTGCTAAAAGACTTTTGTGCCCATCCGGTATTAATCCTTGAATTTCTGGTGATCCTTCTCCAAATCGCCATGCAGGTGTTGTAATTCCCTTAACGATTCCTTATTAGCTGGTATTGTGTTTACCAATCACGAAGGTCTCTTCTGAGTTTGCATCCGACGCCTCTTCCGGTGGTGTGCCTCCGAAATGTTGACGTCCTTTACATTTGTTTCACAGTGTTTTTTCAGAATTCTTTCAATCTTTTGTTACATGTCACTAGCAACGTATAGAGTACGGTCTCGAACTTGGTCGCGTTTAATCGCTTGCCGTGGACGACCGCAGTCGTTCGTAATCGCATGAATCCAAGTCGGCTGTAATCGTTCGAACTCAGTCGCTCGTATTCACTTCTAGTGCATACCCAAAGTACTACTTAAAGTTCCTATTCCTATATTTTTAATACTTTAGATCAAAAGTGAAATGGTATCAAGATAAACTGACTATAGAATCTACCCAAAAGTCGGCTAAATAAATTGTAGGTGGTGAAAGAACCTCTCCCATACTATTTAACTCAGAAGAAACCAGCATCTTATGGAAAAAAAACAGAACGCATTATGTTAGGGGAAAATGTAGAGAAAAATACTAGTGGATGTGAGCTTCAAAAAAATAACGCCACGTTCTTTCCGTAGCATCGCTTCAGTGGATCTCATATGGAAGCCATTTCTTATGAATGGGTCTAGAAGACCACAATCAATAAAGAATAAAGACATTAGTGCACTGTCAGTGTGTTGGATTTGAATATAAAAGCATGAGTGCAAATTTTACTGTCAATAATTATTTTATCTTGTAAGCTCAAAGACACTTCCGGAGAAATGATTCAAAGTCGAAATTGAATTGAAAGTAGTTTTGTGTTGTAGGTTCGTAAGTTTCCGCTGCGATTGGATGTTCTCAGCATGATGATTACGGGTTCTACCGCGTTGATTTTGACTCATAGTCATAGGCTTCTTCAGGTCGAAGTTGACTCCGACTTTTAACTTCAACCTGAAGATACTTATGTAAAGTATAATAAGGCCACTGATGGATACAACAAGGAATGTTTCACCGTTACTCGCTCGTTAACGAATATTTCGTTCCCAAAAAACCCACTGTCTGACCTACTCATTTTCATGTATAACCTTTCTCTTCTAATAATCAACTAGGTCTTTGATGCAGTTAAAAATCAATATCGCTGCTAGAGAACATTTCCATGTGGAATACCTTTTGCGTGCGCATTTTATTCCATGAAATTCTGTCCAACGCAACTCACAAAGATCTGTTATCAAGAAAACATTTCATCCATTCGACTCGCTTTTACCGGTATCGTAGGCAGTTAACTTTTGAACTAGTCCCATATAGAGCCCTAAGTCGAAAGCTTCCCTCAAATCTGGAAATAGAAAGTAGTCTCAAACACCCTTACACCTTAAATTCTAATGTTATATATAAAAGGTTTAAGAGAGTCTCATACTAGCTCTGAGTCATTTAACGCATTTTCAGTAAAGGGGCTTATTAATATCGCTTTAAGTTATGTATTTCTTTTATGGAAACAGTAATGCTCCGACGGATTTATTTTATTAATTTACTAATATAATGACATTTTCGTTGTTAAGCTATCTCGTTGCCTCTCGGAGACCACGATCGTTGTTAAACAAAAATTTAAATGTTTTTTTTCTACTTCCGGTCTGAACCGATGAATATTTCGGAGTGCTTATGATAGTAATCTGTTCTCATTTTTAGTGAGCTCAAACCGAGTGATTTTATCATAGCCAATCCTGTAGAATTTGAAATCTCCACGAATGTAATGAGCTGAATTATCCTTGACCATTTCTAAGTATGAGGAAAATGCTACTTCATTGAGATACCAAATCGCGAGCAAGTAGTCGTGAAAGGGCTAACGAAAGTGAAAATAGGTCATTTTATTTTGATGAGTTTATTTATTTATAGAACTCTAAGAATTCTGCTCGCTTCTTCTCGAGTACCTTATTACACCTGGAATTTGTTATTTGAACAATAAACAAATGCTAAGAGTAACTCCTTATAATTTCTTATGAGGCAAGAACTTTAAGAGATATTCTGAAATATGGTATCGTGCTCTAGAAACGTTACAGAATGCGTGAAATTCATATCGACGCACATCTCAATATNAAGTGTGAAAAATAGCGACACGACTGGGACTCGAACCCAGGTCTCCCACTTTCCGGGCAGGTATTCTAACCACTGAACTACCGTGCCGCGTCTAGTTCCGTAGTTCAGTGGTTAGAATACCTGCCCGGAAAGTGGGAGACCTGGGTTCGAGTCCCAGTCGTGTCGCTATTTTTCACACTTGTTATTCCACCAGGTTTTTAGTCGTACAAATGAGGTGAACAATCGGTTAGAGGGAGTCGCACTGCATCTAGCGACTGGAAAAATCTAACTTGTAGGTGGATGACGGAGTCTCTGAAGCTGCATTTTTACAATGTGTTTCGTGTGTTAAGGACGGATACCGGAAGAAAACCTCGCATGAAACGGGAGCGCTTAAAACGACTTTTTCAGTATTTATCGATTCGATATCGGTGCTCCAAAAATGCATTGAGGAAAAAATTCGAAAATTAATATATTGCACTTCCTGATATGACAGCAGTATGCAATTAAAGGTTTCATAAGATGATTATTGCTTATCAAAATTCGTCGTTACTTTAACAAAAGTATCCAGGGTACTAATCCAGATGACTCGAAAATTCTCTGCTTAAAAACATTGTTTTTCCATCACTTCCAGGCTTTACTTCCTTGATAATATTTAATAAGAAATAATGGTCATAAAATCGTTTAGTATGTCTTCCATTACATTCATTTTTATTACGATAAAGGATGATTTTGCACAATTATTCACAGATGTTTCAAAATAGAAGAAAATGTCATTTTCTACAAACGTGGCGTTGGTTTAAATAGAACAGAAGACTTGTAAGACTTCCTTCTTTTGTTAATGGCGTGCATTAGAGCAATTTCCAGGGACGCACTTTTTCGCATACTTATCGAAATACGATCCTGCCATACATTGCAACCAGATGTGTTTTAAGTTTCCATTCGGAAGACGAACGCATGTGCAGTCCGGGTGGTTAGGAAAGAAACCGGCATATTCGCAGACGTACTATGGATCTCGTATTTTCCAACTAGTTGTAGTTGGGGTATAGGTTGGACTGGATGACGTCGGGTAATAAGTTGGTTCGGTTGTTTTCGGTGATGTGGTTGTATCAGTTGAATCCACCATCAGATAGGGGTATATTTTTGGGTACATCCCCTCTTGAGGTAACTCTTCCACGCATTCGTAATTGAAAGGCGTTCCCATCATGTTCAAATTCTGACCGTTATACTGACAAGGCGGTAAAGGACCCTGGAGGCAAAGTTGGTTGTTTTGCATCAAGATATCACATTCAGTACTTATGGGATTGTAAGAGGAAGGAAATTCACACGTTTTCTGACCGCCATCTTTGCACAGCCAGTATTTGTTGCATGAGTATGGGTCTGGTAGATACTGATCTTTCGGCAGGTTGTAGGGGCACACGAACTCCTTGTACCTGCAATGGTAGATCAAATGTCCTTTTAGGCGAGGATAATATTACTTAAATAAATGCAAGAAATTAAATTTATCTATGAATGATAATTTGCGGATATTGGTTTCTAATTTGGACATTCACAAATTAATAACAACAGTTTATAAAATCGATTCAATCGGTTGGAAACTCACCGCGCTTTAGCAATTCGGATTTGTTGCTTACATTGTTCTTGTCGTCCAAAGATCTTCAGTGACAGAGTATCGGTTTGTGTTTTGGTGAACTTCACTCAAACTTTCTTAATGTAAGAGCTAAAGTGTTACACATCTATTATGTACTAGCGGATCCCTAATTCCTATTCGAATCCAATCAAGTCTCAGAGCTTTGCATTCAGCGTGTTTTCTTTCATACAATCGACAAGTGTATAATCATAGTTTTTTATGAGATAATGTTTGCAGGGTTTGTGTTTCAGATATACATTTGTTCTTTATGGTGAAATTCCTGATTAATTCCATAAACTACAATATCGGGCTAAAATTCAGATAAGTTTACTAAATAGATGATTTTTACTTGAATTGTTAGTAAAGTAAACCTTGTAAAATAAAAGGATCAGAACTTCGTATTTTCTACGACGAATTTTTAATGCGACCGGTTTTGGGCATACAGCCATCATCAGGTACACTACCAGAGACATTGAAAGAATTTATAGTGGGACACTCAGTTTTGCATGTAAGGTAAGGAGTGGGGAGGGGTTAGTAAAGGTGATTTCGTTTGTTAAATTCAGTGGAGCCGACACAATTTCTATGATCTCCGAACAATCCAGCTTCTTTCCTTTGGATTGTCTGCGTGGAAGTTTAGGTATAAAGGAGCTGGTATGACAGCTCTCCAGGAGGTGGTTGGAGAAGTTGGAGATCTTTTTCAGCTTTAGTTGATGTAATTTCATTGTAAAAGATATTAAAAGAGAGTAATGAGGAAGGAGAGATATCCTTTGTTTTTTCTTTAAAACCAAACAAATGGTTTTAGATAGAAAAAACCTGTTTTGATTAAAATATTACAGAAAAATTAAGCGGTCCCTTCAATCTACTCGTTAAAGTCTCTCAAAACAGTTCGTTTTACTACGAATTCTAGTCGTAGTAAATGTGTATCATTTCCCAATTTTAATCGGAGACTAGCATCTATATCAGTAAGATATATATTTATTTTATGATAGGGATAATCAATATCATGAAATGGCTAAAGGTAACAAATGGATTATTTGAAGGAAGTAGTACAACGCAATGGTTATATCAGCTATAATGTATCATATAGAATAAATATATCAATGACTTATATCAGCTGTGATCAATTGAGAAATTAAAGCTTCTGTTTGGGATTATTATATATTGGGAGCCAATTAAATTAAAAAAAGATCCTGAGCAGAACGTTTTCGTTTTAGTTTGCTAATTCATGTATTAATAAAAATCAAGTTCCGAAGTTTAAATCATATTGTGTAAGAGGAAGTTGAGGGTGTTCAAAATAAATGTTCTACACTCGCCAAAAATGCACTGCTGTTTATGAGTTTGATGTAAAATTTCCTGACAAAAAACGTGCATGCGGTCCCTGAAACTGACAATGAGTAATTCTTCAATGAAGGTAGTTTTCACTCGAAGTATAAAATGGCGTTGTTAAGCTGTAGTACGTGCTAGGTCTATATTTCAAAAGTTAGATACAATATTTAAACTATATATCAATGGTTACTACAAAAGTTAAACAAGGTTATTATTTTATTTTATTAATTTACTAATATAATGACATTTTCGTTGTTAAGCTATCTCGTTGCCTCTCGGAGACCACGATCGTTGTTAAACAAAAATTTAAATGTTTTTTTTCTACTTCCGGTCTGAACCGATGAATATTTCGGAGTGCTTATGATAGTAATCTGTTCTCATTTTTAGTGAGCTCAAACCGAGTGATTTTATCATAGCCAATCCTGTAGAATTTGAAATCTCCACGAATGTAATGAGCTGAATTATCCTTGACCATTTCTAAGTATGAGGAAAATGCTACTTCATTGAGATACCAAATCGCGAGCAAGTAGTCGTGAAAGGGCTAACGAAAGTGAAAATAGGTCATTTTATTTTGATGAGTTTATTTATTTATAGAACTCTAAGAATTCTGCTCGCTTCTTCTCGAGTACCTTATTACACCTGGAATTTGTTATTTTAACAATAAACAAATGCTAAGAGTAACTCCTTATAATTTCTTATGAGGCAAGAACTTTAAGAGATATTCTGAAATATGGTATCGTGCTCTAGAAACGTTACAGAATGCGTGAAATTCATATCGACGCACATCTCAATATTCAAATGGAGCTGTCAAACTTTGCTCCTACTTGAGATTCTGGTTCTGGAGGAAGATACCTCTGCACATGATAGTAACATGGTAAAATGGTATAAAATTGTATCTACATCTACATCTACATAAGTACCCTGCAAGCCGCCTTCCGGCGTGTGGCAGGGGGTGTAAACACCAAGAGTAGAATTACTTTTTTAATTTATTATTATCGCGTATCGTTCGCGGAAAAAAAGAGTCTCTAAAACGACTTGTCCTCGCGTCTATTTCTCTTATTTTACGCTCACTGTCGGATCGGGCAAAGTAGCAGGGGGGTCGCATAATATCAATTACGTCATCCGAAAATGTATTTCCTCTGAATTTATCTAACAATCGCAGCCTAGCTTCTAATCTCCTTTCTTTCAAGGATTCCCAACCTGCGTCTGTGAGCATTTGCGTTACACTTGCTTCTCTATCGTAGCACTTTTTAACAAAACGTATCGCCTTACGCTGCACTTTCTCGAGTTCGCGAGAGTTCGTTTCATCCGCTGGGTCCCATATACTCGCCGCATATTCCAGATGGGGCCTAACTAACGTAAAATAGCATCGCTCTCTAACCTTTTCATCGCATCTACCTACAATACGCTTTATAAAACCGAGCTTTTTAGTTGCTTTACCGCATATTTTTCGAATGTGTGTGCTCCAGTTTAAGTTATTGGTTAGGGTGATTCCAAGATATTCTACTGAGTCGACTACATTTAAATTCGTTCCACTAATTTTGTACGGGCGGTTCTGACTCAATTGTTTCCTTTCGAAGAAATTTACTACAGAGCATTTATCTACATTAAGATCTAGCTGCCATTTTTCGCACCACATTTGTATATGAGCTAAGTCGTTTGAGAGTGAAGCACTATCTTCGTCACTTGATATTTCTCTATATATTACCGAATCATCCGCAAATATCCTCACATTGCTATCGATCTTGTCGCTTAGGTCATTGATATAAATGAGGAAGAGTAAAGGTCCGATTACGCTGCCTTGGGGTACGCCTGAAGTGACTCTGACTTTATTCGAACTAACGCCATCAAGTACCACTTGCTGTTCTCTCTCGTGTAGAAAATTCTTTATCCATTCAATTATTTCCTTGTTGATACCTGCTAATTTTAGTTTGTAAATTAATTTGTAGTGGGGGACCCTGTCGAAAGCTTTCTTGAAGTCAAGGAAAATAGCGTCCACTTGTTTTTTACTTTCGGCAGACTTTAAGATATCGTGGACGAATAGAGCTAGTTGGGTTTCGCATGATCGGTTCTTTCTAAATCCGTGTTGGTTCTTACTGAGGAAACGATTGCTATCTAAGAACTTCATAAGTGAGCTAACAACGACGTGCTCCATTACTTTTCCGGAGAGTGAAGTTAATGAGATAGGCCTATAATTTCCTGGGTTCTCCCTCAATCCACTTTTATAAACGGGCGTAACATTCGCTGACTTCCAATCTACTGGGACTCTACCTTCGCGCATGGACTTGGTAAATATAATTTTGAGATAAGGGGCGACGCTTTCTGCCATTTCTTTCAATACTCTAGCCGGAATACCCTCTGGACCTGGCGATTTGTTTGGCTTAATATTACGTAAGAGTTTTGCAATTCCATCTTCAGTAAAGCATATACTTTCCATTGACGAGAGCGTATTAATCTCCGGAAGGGTATCTCTGGAACTATCGCCCGTGAATACGCTTTGATAAAAGATATTTAATATATTCGCTTTCCTCTTCGCATCGCAAGTTACATTTCCGTCGCTATCTCTCAACGAGCTTACCGTTTGTATCTTTCCCTGTACATCTCTAACGTAGGACCAGAAACATTTGGGGTCCTCTTCTAAGCATTTCCCAAGAAATTTTTTCTTAAAATTGCTGAGGGCGTTACGCATAGCATGCTTGGTGTCGGATTTCGCTTTCTTATGTTTCTGTAGCAGTAATGCTTTTCTTGGACTCGAATCAGACTGGTTTATTCCCTCTATGGCCTTTAATTTCCCGTGCAGTGCTCTTTGTTTGCGAAGAGTCTTTCTAACCTCGCGATCATACCATCTAGGTTCGGAATCGTGATTAGAATATTTTGATGGTATATAAATGTCTATGTAATTGTGCATAATCTCGACGAAAATTTTCCAAGTTTCTTCGGTGGACATTTGTGATACGCGCGACTTAAATGAGTAGAAATCGGTATTTAATTTTTCGTTAAATTCCTCGAAGTTCGCTTTGGAAAAGAGATGGATTTTACGTTTTGGTTTTTTATGTTTGCTTAATTTGATGTCGATATCTATGAATACGCCTTTATGGTCGCCAAGACCCTCGTCATTCGAAATATTCTTGATACGCTCAGGGAAGTTAATTAGGAATAGATCGAGTATGTTCTCACCCCTAGTTGGAGATTTTACTGTTTGGCTTAATGCGTTTTTTTGAAGCATATTTAGTAACGTTCTACACGAATCGGAGTCCCGGGCCCTTTTCTTTATGCAATTATTTTCCCAGTCTATATCCGGAAGATTAAAATCACCCCCTATGATCGTTATACTTTGATTATTCTTACTAGTATAGAAATTTACTTCATCGCTAAGATCTCGCAAAACCTGTCGTGGGGAGTTTGGTGGACGGTAAAACGCGCATACGTTGATGTTAGGCTTATTTTTTTGACTTATGGTACACCAGACGCTTTCTATATCACTGTCCTTCGAGACCTGCGCTCTACTCTGGAGAGAAGATTTAACCGCAATAAAGACTCCACCTCCTGTTCTTTCTATACGATCCCGACGGTAGATCGTGAAATCTTTTGGAAATATTTCGTTGTCACTTATATCCTCGCTTAACCAGCTTTCTGTACCTATGATGATATCGGTGTTGTGGCAACGAATAAGATGTTCTAAGTCGGATACTTTATTTTTAACGCTTCTACAATTAACTATCGCAATTGTTATTTTACTTTCGCTTGCAGTTATAATTGGGTTTATTGGTAAAGTTCGCTTATCTTTTATCACGCTTATCCGCGGTTTCACCGTTACTCGCTCGTTAACGAATATTTCGTTCCCAAAAAACCCACTGTCTGACCTACTCATTTTCATGTATAACCTTTCTCTTCTAATAATCAACTAGGTCTTTGATGCAGTTAAAAATCAATATCGCTGCTAGAGAACATTTCCATGTGGAATACCTTTTGCGTGCGCATTTTATTCCATGAAATTCTGTCCAACGCAACTCACAAAGATCTGTTATCAAGAAAACATTTCATCCATTCGACTCGCTTTTACCGGTATCGTAGGCAGTTAACTTTTGAACTAGTCCCATATAGAGCCCTAAGTCGAAAGCTTCCCTCAAATCTGGAAATAGAAAGTAGTCTCAAACACCCTTACACCTTAAATTCTAATGTTATATATAAAAGGTTTAAGAGAGTCTCATACTAGCTCTGAGTCATTTAACGCATTTTCAGTAAAGGGGCTTATTAATATCGCTTTAAGTTATGTATTTCTTTTATGGAAACAGTAATGCTCCGACGGATTTATTTTATTAATTTATAATTTAATACACAAACAACCATTCCTTGATCCAATAAAGAACAGCCGGGATTCGGACATGAGACTTTGTGGCCCCAGGATATACTATACAATGAGACTGTGAAATTTACAGCTTCGTCTCCGTCACATATTTAATATAAATAAATATAATAGCAAAAATGTATTCATCAGAGACTTTACGTTCATGTCATCTAATTAGTGTGTGTTATTTTATGTGAAATTAGGTTACCATTCTATATACTCGTAGCATCGAAATTACGATCTATTTGTTTGCTGCCCGATCTTAAAATGGAAGTGATTGTTTCATGAAAGAACTAGTTATGTATTTTATCATTTTACATTTAATATATTTCCTGATTTAATTTCTTTTGAGGACTGATGATGCAATAAAAAAAGATTAAACTGTAAACATATTTATTATAAAATTCACATTTGTGTATATTAAATTAAGAATCAAACTACTGTTGGAGGTTAAAATGTTTCCTGAGTGTAATTTGTTCATAGGGATCTCAGTAATAGAACAATTTCCTGGCTTTCAAAAGTAAATACTTGACTGTTCGCTACTAATTTCTTTGGTTGGAGAGAATTAACTCATCGGCATGAGCGAGTTATCCGTGAAACCAAATTATTTCAAAACAAAGTTTTGCCAAAATGCTCTCACCATCTCCCAAGGTAATTCCATAGATTGCACGAACCTGGAGTATACATTCTCGGGCATCAATTTGATAAATAATTATAAATGAAAGTAACTTACCTGCAAGCTCCTCCTACAGTGCAGGCTTTCTTGGTTTCGTCACAGGGTACGTTTTCGCTACATGTCGATACAACATACTCCGTGAAATGGAAATCTTGCAGTTGGCAGTACACTAGTGTATTGCAATCCTTGCACATCAACCCTTCTTTATTGCACTCTCGTACTGTCTGGCCCAGCCGTGTCATTCGCCGTGTTATGTTTGTGCTCAGGCTTGCCGATATCTAAAGAAGATAATGTAATGTAATCAGTATCGTCTTGCAGGCCTCTGTTTTTGGAAGTGGGAACCATTTAAAAGGATTGCAAATAACACAAAATCATTATTCATAATGGCTTAACACCATGTGGATCATTTGTCTGCGCGAAGTCTGCTATAGTTCCAGATAGTCTTTCGTTCAACGCGAAACCATAGAAACGGAGGGAAGGTTAACAAGAAGACTTTTGATAGTCTGAATGGGAAATATTTCCGCGTCAAGATACCCAAAGAATTCTTTGGGTATAGTGACGCGATATTTATGCTAGGATTTCAAGCAACATAAAAATTATCACTCGGCATTTTAATCAGAGAGCTTAGATATCGAGTATGATTTAACAAAAAATTAAAAAGCATCTAGATTTATGGAGTTAAATTTTCTGAAATCACCGGTCAAAAGCTAATTAAACTTATCGCACTAATTAATTTAAGAGGATTACTACTCATCTTTATGGAGTACAAAACGGTTGGTTGGTTTCGCAAAGAAATTGGTAAACTAAATATACAGCTAACACGGCCCTCAGCCCAATTTCACATCATTAGACACCACTTTTGCGAAGTCGAGGTTGCAATAATTTGATTGTATATCAAATTAACAATCAAGGGTTAAAATTTACTCAATTTCAAGGATTCGCGAATTATCAAATGCTGAGAAAAATACAGCTGCATTTGGAATGTATTCCATTTGAGCACAAGGATATGATGCTTAACATCATAGAGAAGTAGTTCAAAATGTAGAGCTTTTGTCTAATTCAAGTTATATCTACTCACAATGAGAGCTAAATATTAGTATTCGTTAGCATAAAAATATTTTCACCAGCTCAACATGATACAAACTAAAATTACAATTCCAGATTTGAATTATACTGTATTTAGTAACTAATATACTTACTTGTAAAAGAAAGACAATGTTGGGCGGCATTATATCGATACCTATAGCTAAAACGTTCTACGGATTAATTGTACTCACGCCCGTGATCATCAGGATGAAGATTAAGTGTTCCATAGTTTCCGTATGGCCGAGCAGAGAATTTTCTGTTGGTTAAGTTACCTTCAATGTAAAGTCACTTGATAACTATCGCTCGTTCTAAGATCGGCATCTCTTAAATACCAACCTATCAGGATGAAGCTTATCGGAACGGTGCCATTATACTTCTCTCACTGATTGAAGTTTTTATCTTTATCTGGAAATAAATTGTAATGCACGTTTGTAATTAATATTCTACGATAATACAGTGGTACTAAGGTTAACGACAGCCTCAGTTAACGACGTATTTGGTTAGTGACTTATGGCTATGTCCGAAAAGTGTTTCGAGTAACGACGCAGTCTTTGGTTAACGACGCCTTCTGGGGCTCATTGGCGATTAAAAACTTTTCTTCCTGATTTGGTGCCTTAATTCGGTAGAAACGTACAGGAAGTACAGTTATTGTTGAATTTCATCCTTAGATTACAGGTTTTTCAAGATAAGTCTACTGCTATACTATCGTTGACTGCATTTTATTACGGAAAAGTGGTATCCCTTCTTCCGCTAACTTGATATACGAATTTTTGAAGCGTTACAGGACAGTTATGGTAGATGACAGCTAACTAAATTGACATATTTCTAATGGGTCAAGACCTTGTCCTGAAATTGTTTACTAATTTGGAAATTATGCAATCATAGAGAGTTGCCTCCTCTTTCGTGGCCCAATTTCATCTTACCGTCGATACTTGTATAAAAGAATGAATTTATTATGGAAAATTCTTTTAGGGCATGCGTGACCATTGATAGGATAATCTTCTGTATGCCAATGACTCTGGGTCTTCATGGGAAAATCATTGGACAAAATTGTCGTTATTTATAAGGTAAGATTTCAATACCGAAATAACATATGTATGCAAATTTCATTACTGTAGCATTCGTCTCGATTTAACTGGATTTTTGCAGATAGGGATAAAGTCTTGGTATGATAAAAAAGATATCTACTCGCATTCCAGTTTTGTAGCATTTTGGAGTCAAGTGTCGTTTAATTATTTCAAAATAAGAACGAAATATTATCGATCAATCAAAAAAGAGCGCAATGAAATAAGTAAAAAGATGCCTTAGAATTATGCTGTTTATGAATTTTTAAATATTTATTATGGTATATTTATATACATTTTTGAAGAGAAATTAAATCCCATTAAGAAAAAATATTATTCATCAAATGTATCTTTCCACTCGAAATTGCGGGATCCCTAGGAATATAATCGGACGGATGACCTAATGAAAATTCTTATACATGTTTTTTTAAATACGACATTCATTTTCTTCAGATAAGGTAAAAGTTGTGCATTATTATTCGATTGATAATTATAACACTTGTGAACATCAAGCCAAACCTTCTTATATTACTGACATTAGCGAATCTTTATGGAGTTCTATCATTATTCTGAAATAAGAAATGCTATTGCAAATTCCAGAAATCTTTAATGTACGACCGGCTACATCATGTACACTAAACATTAGCTTCCCCTTAACCATTTCCTCTCCCATCATTTTTCTCGGTATAAATATCCTTATGTAACGTTTTCTGTCACCTGATGATGGCGATTACTCGCTGAAACTGGTCGTGTAAAATAATATATAATGATATAACTCTGGAAATAGTACACTTCCGTCTCACTTTCTGGTTGTGATGAATATCCGCAAAATTCCGTTTCCGGTGAATTTTAGTCTATCAAAAGCTCCGAAATATCACTTGTGGCTTTGGTTTTAAGTGGATTATTTTGACTTTTTAAGGCTGAAATTTGTTTATAGAGTGAGTCAATCTGGTTCCTGGGGATTTTTCTGACATTTGGCGAAGATATTGAGCAAATTTTACGATCTCTCCCGATACCACCTTGTTGATACAGTTGCTGGATTGATTGATATCCGACGATTCCTTGTGCAAAACGAGGAGTTAAATCATTAAATTGGATTCTCCATCAAGATTCATACGTGCAAATATCTGACGTAAGGACCTTATCCCTTTATAAAACCATTAGGAGACTAGAAATTTTGACTGAAGATATTATCGAAAAAGAGATGAATTTGCGTCATCCTTGGGCAATGAGATAATGCTTTGCTTTGACTGAAATAGCTGTCAGTTATCTTCATAATTTTTGCCTGCTTTTTCCTGTTTGTGTCCCTCACTTGACAAAAGGAATCAGTATCACTTCTAGGAAACTATTGATTAGAAAAGGTATACCTTTTTCTTCATGAGATATATCTCATATATATCTCTCGTAAACTATATGTAGAATTTGTATCTACTGTATGTACCATTTTTTCTTGTTTACATAACTTTGCCAGATTGTTTTGATATATTCATTTATTTTACTAGATTAAAGTTAATTTAGTAAATTATTTTTGGTTATTATTGTAATATTTTTACCATGGATAACTGTAGTGGTCAGTTGAAAGAGAGGCATTTTTCCCTAACCTCGCTGTAAGAGTAAATAACAGTAATAATAAACTTTATTATCGATCAGTTTGCAGTTAATTTTGGAAAATTTTCCATTGCACAATGTCCTATAGATAATGGTATCTAATTCGCAAAATAAATTATCTAGAAATCACCTTGATAACGTTTGACACATGATAATTTGATATTTTACGGACTGAAGGTTGGTTAGATGTGTCAGAAAGAAAACGGAATTCTACATTGTACTTAGTACCGGCAGTTTCTTTTAATTTCTCAAGCCTTTCCCAAAAGGTTCGAGGGTTTTCTCTCTATCTCTATATGCAAAAACATTGGTAAGTCATTCACGTAAATGTTTTAGGTTGCGCATCACTGTAAATCTTAATTTCTTGTACTACATTTACAACTATAAGGTTATGTAAAATTTTAACGCCATTTTCCAGGAAAACTACTGCTCGTAAAATTTCCTTTTTAGTTTTCATTCAGCACCTATTGACGAGGCGTTTGGACCAAATTGGACACTAGCGCCATATTTCGGATCTTGAAATGAACGACGTCTCCAAGTGAGGAAAATCTGTGTCTTGGTTTCCCTCGTTTATATAACTTTCTGTATACTTTTGGAAGGTAACTGAGACAGAAAATTTATCGATACATCTCTGCAGCATAATATCAATGTAATATGGGCTATTTTTCTAATTGTACTTCCCTTTTTCAATTCAATTCTAAATGTAATATAGAATACAGAATCAAGTTCTTTAACTTTCTGAGTTACATTTAAAACTTAAAGATTTTTCCATGCGTTGGTCCCTGGATATCCTTTGATTCATTGAACTGTTATTAACCTCTTTCAGTGCATATTTGTTCTGTGAATATGTGCATAGAATTTATGCAATATAAATTCGTGCAAATCTCGTAGTAGAGTCAAAAAGCAAAAATAGAAAGTCTTTAGAACATGCATACGGAAGAAATTTTAATATGTACATTATGGCTTGTCAGCAGATTTGTGAAAGGCTCCGTGGACTAAGACATTTGAAATCTTCGTCTGAGGTTGCCAGGTTTCAATTGGTTCAAGAAATTTAAAATGCGTTAATAAAGTACTTTAATGAAAGGAAATAAAAACAGGTATTGTGCAGATAGACCGCGTATGAGCGACTACAGGCGCAAAATTCCATTCCTGATGATTCAGTCGTTGGTGGCCTGTAGTCACCGTAAGTCGGTTGCTCAAGATCGTTTGCAATGGAGCCCGTTTGCTTACTTTCTGTGTATCGAGATCAGTCTCGCGTATACATATTATTCGCTCCTCCTTTCAGTCACTCGTAGTCACTTCCAGTGGACGACTAGCCCAAACCATGACTGCAGCTCAGGGTCTAATGGTAAACGTTAAGAAAAATGGGTCCCGCAATAACAATTGTTACCCAGACCAAGCGCAAAATAATGGATAATAATTCTCTCGATCCTTTTCTAGATATTGAGAGACAGATATTAAAACTCTTTGCTGAAAGCAATGATGGAAAGGGGGAGAGTGCTTATTAGTTCTTGGTAAGCATTTACTTCTTCCATATCTTGAAAGGTCCCTCACGATTGGAAATTAGCGGTGAAATGTAAGATAGAGCAAATGTTTATTGATGGTGTCAGACTTCTAAGATACTTCTCTATACTTTGTATCTCTGGATGCATCATCTCTGTCATTCTGGACAGTAAAATGAACTTCTAAATCATTATCTCTTTTGTCTTGCTAAAATTAAGTAAGGGCTGAACCATTACCATCTTAAAACGCAGTTCAAATAGGCTCTTACTCTTTGGATACTGGCATAAAAGATTCTTCGTTAATTTTACCATAGAGTGATTGAAAGCAGTATGGTATACAAAACGTGCTAAAAGACTTTTGTGCCCATCCGGTATTAATCCTTGAATTTCTGGTGATCCTTCTCCAAATCGCCATGCAGGTGTTGTAATTCCCTTAACGATTCCTTATTAGCTGGTATTGTGTTTACCAATCACGAAGGTCTCTTCTGAGTTTGCATCCGACGCCTCTTCCGGTGGTGTGCCTCCGAAATGTTGACGTCCTTTACATTTGTTTCACAGTGTTTTTTCAGAATTCTTTCAATCTTTTGTTACATGTCACTAGCAACGTATAGAGTACGGTCTCGAACTTGGTCGCGTTTAATCGCTTGCCGTGGACGACCGCAGTCGTTCGTAATCGCATGAATCCAAGTCGGCTGTAATCGTTCGAACTCAGTCGCTCGTATTCACTTCTAGTGCATACCCAAAGTACTACTTAAAGTTCCTATTCCTATATTTTTAATACTTTAGATCAAAAGTGAAATGGTATCAAGATAAACTGACTATAGAATCTACCCAAAAGTCGGCTAAATAAATTGTAGGTGGTGAAAGAACCTCTCCCATACTATTTAACTCAGAAGAAACCAGCATCTTATGGAAAAAAAACAGAACGCATTATGTTAGGGGAAAATGTAGAGAAAAATACTAGTGGATGTGAGCTTCAAAAAAATAACGCCACGTTCTTTCCGTAGCATCGCTTCAGTGGATCTCATATGGAAGCCATTTCTTATGAATGGGTCTAGAAGACCACAATCAATAAAGAATAAAGACATTAGTGCACTGTCAGTGTGTTGGATTTGAATATAAAAGCATGAGTGCAAATTTTACTGTCAATAATTATTTTATCTTGTAAGCTCAAAGACACTTCCGGAGAAATGATTCAAAGTCGAAATTGAATTGAAAGTAGTTTTGTGTTGTAGGTTCGTAAGTTTCCGCTGCGATTGGATGTTCTCAGCATGATGATTACGGGTTCTACCGCGTTGATTTTGACTCATAGTCATAGGCTTTTTCAGGTCGAAGTTGACTCCGACTTTTAACTTCAACCTGAAGATACTTATGTAAAGTATAATAAGGCCACTGATGGATACAACAAGGAATCACCATGCTAATAATTTTGTGTTGCAGAGAATGCACCTGGATATCCAGAAGTAATTCATGCTTATAAGTTGATATTCTTGCTGCCTAATGCGACTGCTTTGAATCTCTACAAAATAAGTGAATGATTTTCAAATACAGGACGAGTTTCACGAAGCAAATACTTCGATACATTCTGATAAATTAGAGAATCATAGACATTGATACTCATTATTATTATTTGTTCTTTCGGCGAGGTTAGGCCAAAATGACCACCACCACCACCTCTTCCACCTAACATCTGGAGATATTACATTATATAACTACTAATATTACATTACCAACTAAAATAATTTGCTAAAACTAACTTAAATCTACGTAAAAAATCTCAACAATACTTCAAAGATTAGTAAAAGAAAAATTCTAAATACAGTGTATGAAATATTGTTAATATAAACTAATACATATAACTAAATATACTTATAAAAACACAAAGATTTGGGTTGTGGGGAAAAAATCCTCAATTGAAGGTTCTTGGAGAAAAACCCACTATGCGGGAAAACATCCACACAAGAAGGGGGGCGAAAAAAACCCGCGAAAACACAGAGGTTATAAATGCACTATAAGTAGAGGATGATGTAGGTAAATTCAAAAACTTTGTATCGTCACTCGTGATGGTATATCGGCACGTGCGTCCCTCGTCGGATGCATGAACAATTCATTGACGCATGGAAATTAAAACTTTTATCATTTCTGCATAACAAGTATTATTGTAACTCTCTATGAAATTATGTTACCTCGTTTATATAGTCTGTTACATATGTTGCCTGGTTTGTTTTCTGCATATTTACATTATTGTCAAGCATTGCGCTAATCTTCCATAGGTTGCGGAGATTGTTCTTCAATTGTGAGTAAGCTGTATCTCATTTGCTTGTCTAATTTTTTTTTATTTTGTTATTCTGCCAAACAGTCTTTTCTGTTATTTTACCATGATCTGAAGGACACAGTCCTAGGACTATAAATTTGAATGTTATATAAAGGGTCAATGCCCGTATTACTACCTCAAAATGCCAAAGTTTTCAGAAGGAATGTATCACAACGATTACCGAAATATTTTGTATCTTGTCCCGGATCAAAAGAGAATACTTACTGTAGAAGTAGTGAGAAGTAATATTTTAGACATACAATTGGCAGTAACTGTTCCCTAAATCACAAAATCTCCCTTAAGGGTCCGGAAACATATTTTGAATGCAATATTTTCATTATATATAAAATTAACATTTAAGATTTAAAATTTGTTCAATTTTTAAGGTTTACAAATTATTAAAATATTGGAAAATGACAAAAATTGGAATATTTTCCATGTGAACGCAATGGATAAGTGTTTTATTTGCGTAGGAAAATTATTTCCTCACTCAAGAGGAAAATATGGTCGTTTAATAAGTTGAGAGAATAACTATTCTAAATTAAATTAGTGGTACTTGTTTCTTTTCCAGTGAATTTGTATATTCATTTTAAAAAGTGATTTATCGTAAGGATATTAAAACATTTTCGGGAATCCTATTTTAGGAAGAGTAGTTCATAAGGCGAAAAGCGACTAATAAATCCCTCACATTGATTATTTGAAAGTAATTTCTAGATTTAACTATTAACTTATGATTTTATAATGGCCGTAGTATTACATTTATAACTTCTTTCTAGTTCATTTTATTACGTCTCATAATGAAGGTAAAATATCTGTATTTAATAGGATACATATATTATCACCAGCTTAGCCTTATACAAATTAAAATTACTATTCCAGGCGAGAATGAATCTGCATTTAGTGACTACTATAGTTAATTACAAAAGAAAGAAAATATTGGGTGACATGATTGAATGCCTATAGCTGAAATATTCAATGGATTAGCTGTACTTACGCCTGCGATCAATATGATGAAGATGAAGTGTTCCATGGTTTCGGTATTACCTATCAGAGAAAATTCCGTTTATTATTCCGTTGTGAAGACAAATTAATACTATCGCTCATGTTAAGATCGATATCTTTTAAATACCAGCCTGTCAAGATGAAGCTTATCGGGCTGTAGCCATAATAATTCTTACTGATAGAAGAATTTAATTATTTCATTCTGGTTGGCAATCGCAATGTTTATTCCTTAGCTCATGTTGTATGTTTCTACTATTCTGTAATATTCTGTAAATCTGTAATAAGTGTTATTTTTGCTATTTTAATACGTTAAAATGTCAATTTTCTAAATAATCTGCCATTTCTCTCTAAATGTATCGGAAATTCCTTGCTTTTTCTGCATTTACAATGATAACCGTCATAGTAGTCTCGGATCCATAAACAAGCATTAGAAAGAATGTGACTATGCATGGCAAAAGCAGGATTGTGGATATACGAGTGGTAATGTAGAGAAGGGAGATCAAAATATTGCGTGTGCAGAAAACAAGATGGAAAGGAAGTAAAATACAACAGTTAGCGGAAGACCATAAAATGTATTGTAACAGCTTAACTAGAGAGATGAGAAATGGAGTATCATTGTATAGGTAAAAGAACTTTAGAAAGAAGTCTATTCGGTAAACAGGAGCAGTAACTGCCTTATGAGTTTAAAGGTAAGCGTTGGTGAAAACTTGACCACAATCTTAAGTGTGTATGCCGCTCAAGCTGGATGTAAAGACGAGAATAAGGAAATATTTTAAAGAGAGCTAGTATTTGAGTGAGTGCTTGCAGATATACCGGACGACGAAAGAGTGATTGTTAGATGAGACTTAAATGGACATGTTGGAAACAAGAATAGCGATGAAGCTGGAGTACAGTCATAAGCAAAAAACACTCAAAAATCGCGGGTAACATAAGATTCGGGATACTCTTAAAAACTCCTTCAGCGGAACATGTTGCGACATCTCAAAGATAACGGTAGTTATATTCGCTGCAAATGTTTAAAGAATTGGTAGGAGCATCGCGAGCGGCTCCCGTAGCTGACACCCATTTAGAAGGACGGACCAAATTTTAAGAAAGACATTGATGGAAATGTTGCATATACGCGATGGCAGCTCTAATGTATGAGTTATAGACAGTGCAGATTGAATGAATTCGCAATTTAGAATCGTCAGTCAAGTTGAATACGTCTTTTTACCGCAAAATGAACGCTATGGACTCCGACTCGTTTATTCTCTAACGGAAGGAGAACAGGTGCATAGAGCAGTCATATTTTCTTACCTACTATCACCAACATTATCAAAAATATGCCCGATACATAATCTCAGAAAACTGTTCCAAAAAGTGATGGCGAACCTAATCTCGGATATTCCACATGGATCTTTAGTAATAATATTTCTATTAACACTAACCTTTGCAATGTTGCGTAAGTGGGTTCAGGTATTGAAAGTAATGAAACAGGAAGTTAACGACTTCCTAAATGTTATTAGTGATTATTTTATTATTCGGTGCTGATAACGTTTTCAGTAATATGTGTAGATTGTTTTAGGGTGTTTTTCATTATTGTTGCCTTAACTTTCATCGATACAAAAT